>JAMKCH010022441.1:0-20709 GCA_023653785.1 Ophioderma brevispina | reverse complement strand
GTCCCAAATAGAGGCGTTATAATCCAGTATAATCTCCATTAAAGATCCAGAAGTATGATGTAGTAGTAGGAGTAAATTCCGTATGAGACGACAACTAGTCCTGTATCAAAATCTCAGTTAATTTTGGGTGCTATAATGACAGAGGCTGCTGTAACACGCGTCCGTTTGGTAAGGCGGCCAAACGGAATTGAGGAAGAGTAATTTTGGCGAACCGTGTGTAACCTGGGGTCACTGGTTGAGACCATTTTCTCTTTTAGGGGTGCTAATCGGTATTTGGGGCATTCCACTTCTCAGAAAGGGAAATGCATGTTCAGTCAACATTGGTTGTAAAGGAAATCAGTTCAGTGTAAATGTTTTATTTGATATTTATGGACCTGCCTTACCTATAATACCCTCAAAAATGTTTTATTTACTCATGTATTAATTAAGGCAAATTCTGGCATGAAACGTACTGGAAACTGTAGCCTTTTATAAAAATTGGGCCATAAAACCATGGTTTCTGAATGGAAATTCCAATAGGAAGGGATTTCCACGCTTTAGGCCGCGATGACCCCGCATGGACGTTTACTTACAACTAGCCTGTGCGTCATGAGCGTCATGTGGAACACTAGCAACGAGTGCAGATTTTCCGCATGCATAGTGACTTCTTGCAAGCACCACGTCATTTTCTGTTAGTAATACATGCTCGGTGGTGTTTTTTTTTGATGCATGCTTTAAAATACGTAATAATTTGCGCAAACGCTGTATTATCAACGACTGTACCAGCAAGATAGAAGTGAGGAAATTTCCTTGAAATGTCACCAGGGTGGCAGCTGATGGGGCATTTCGAGAGTTTGTCCACCCACCTCGCGTGTTAACTACTTCCAACGGCTAGAACAATGTCATACAACAGGTCACTATCGTCAAGCACCTCCAGCTCTTGCGACGTTTTTCCCACAACTGAGAGAGACCATTTCGCTTGGGTCAGTTTGGGTGTATTTATCCTTGACTTTTACCACTTTTGCAATGTTCACTTTAACAAAATTGGTGTTAAGATTTCATCAATATCTTGTTGAGGACAAAAAAAGCAACAAATGAAAGACATTTTTATTCAGCTGTGGTTCATGGCGTAAAATTGTATGCTACTCACACGACTGTTATAGGCTGCCTGGATGACTGTCCTCCATCTAGATCCACTACTCCACATATCAGCAACCATCAAAGCTTGTCTGATTGGCTGAGTACTTCTGACAGACAGGCCAATGAAATCACCTGCAAACCTTGCTCCACACTTTTAGTTGGTTTTGGTTGATTTGATGTAGCACATATTCCAAATACAGGTAGTGGTTTTCTGCTGGAAGGGGTTACTTGGTAAAAAATGGCTGTACAGAGTGGTCTGCTGTGAGCTTTCCTGCTGAAACAAGGATTGCATAGTAGTTACGCAAATAAAATATGAATCCTAATACTATACCTTTACTCTTATTTAATTAGTTTGAAATTCAAAACAACAATTAGCACAAAGTCTTGATGACTCTTGTAAGCCATTCAATATGCAAAATTCAATAAATCGTTGGAATTTACAGTTCTCCGCTTTTGCACTCACTATATTCAAAGAATAAGCTGTAGGCCGCGCATAAAAAAAACTTAACATTTAGTTGACACACACATCTTAACCTTTTAGTGACATTACATTACCACACACATTATTGCAAAGTGTCCTGCCCGCTATGCTGGCGGCCCACAAAACAAAAAAAAAAAATTCTAAAAGAAATATTTATTTTGCAGCTTCCATCAAAGGAAAGTTAGGTTTCTTAACGGGTTTTTATTGGACAAGCAATGGATATCTAGTGCCACTCCATCTGTACATGGACATTCCAACTGAAAAATCTATGGATGTCCTACTCTGTCTGGCTCCCATGTTTGGCACCCTGTGTTTGGCGCCCTCAGTTGGCCTATTGGATGAGGCTGCACCATTTCTCAGCCTGTGGTCAACATAGCTGCAAATGGATTATATTTCTTGCTGCCTTGGTGTACTTTATGGGTCTTGTATACCAAATAAGAAGTACTTTCAGTACAGTTAAATGTTAGTTTCTCATCTAATTATTGGGATGCTCAGTCAGGTTGGGTTTGGGTCTGTATTTGGTGCTTGTGCTTGCTGCTTTCTCATGGACTGCCCAAAATTCTGCTCTAGACCATGTCCTAGCATGCCGCGCATAGCCTAGGCTTTGGCTAGCCTTAGCAGCATGACCTTTACCTGACTCCTAGGGTCTACAGATACTTACTAACAAGGCTAGACCTTCATGAAAGGGCGACGGCGATTACTCTATAAACGCCCAAGATGGGACTTAAGGTATACTCCGGGGAACATGGTGTGTCAATGACAGGTCTGATAATGTCGACCTACGGTCAGTCCCGGCTGTGCATTGTAGGGAATGTTGTGTTTTGTTCACTCACGGCTCTCCTCAAGAGGCGCTTACAGGTCTCTGATGGCTTACTAACGGACATACTTTTTATCACCTAATAAGGCAAGTTGTTCGGCTTTTGTTTATCCGTGCATGTTAATTTCACGTTGCACCCCCCCTCCTGCCACAAGCATGTGCCGCGCATTGTCAACGCAGTGCGTTTCTGCTGCCGGTGGCGCTGGTTGTAGTTGCGCCCACATTATTTCTATATAATTACGGTGTGGAAGAGTCGTGTCTAGGTGGTGATGAATAAGTGTAACAAGGAAGGAACCTATTGATCAAGTTGGGAAAGCAAGTCAAGCGTCCTGCCTATTCTGATTGGTTTTTGAAGGTACATGGTACAGCACACTCGCTCACCGCCATCTATACACAGTTTCTCAATTATATGAATACGGCTACGCCTACGCTCATTTCTCCCTCATTTGTTATATGGTTAATGGTACGGCTCCACTAACACCATCAATACGCCACTTATGTTACACGATATGAGTACGGCTACGCCTAAGCTCATCTCACCCTTCCACGTTATTTGCTACATGTATATGGTTATGGTACGGCTCCGCTAAAACCATCAGTACGCCCTATTTCGCACTAGATGGTACGGCCCGCCTACGCTCATCTACACCTTCCACGCTATTGCTACCTGATAGGTTATGGTACGGGGGCTCCGCTAACACCATCAGGACGATATTTTACACTATATGGAGTACGGCTAGCTAAGATCATATCACCCTGTCCAAGTTATTCTTAAATGTATATGGTATGGTCGGCTCCGCTAACACATACAGGACGCCATATTTTACACTATATGAGTATGGCTACGCCTACGCTCATCTCACCCCTTCCACAGTTATTTTTCTAAATGGATAGGTATGGTACAGGTCCGCTAACACCATCAGTACGCCTTATTTACACTATCTGGCGTAGCCTACGCTCATCGAGTCAGCACTAATATGTTTGTATGGTAATGGTACAGCTCTGCTAACACCATCAATACGCCCAGTCGGTACGCGCATTTCACACCTCCTGATTATGTTATGGACAACTATGCTAACACCTCAATTACGCCATATTTTTGCAGTTGTATGAGCCACAGCTTACGCCTACAATCATTTGAGTCAACACCCCCACCCCGCGCGCTCATGACCACGCTCACCCTAAATTATATGTCTATACCGATTTTACAGATTGTAAAATTTCAAAATCTGTTCATCCCGATTCCAATTTGCTTTTTTTTTCTGCATATTTTTTATTTTTTTTGGGGGGGGGTTATCATCGCCGTTTCGGACAGCCAAAAGCCGGCCAGAAAGTAGGAGATTGATTTACGTAAACCACTAAAACGGCAAATAGTAAGTTAGGAACCAACATTCACACTCCGTTACATTAAAAATAAATTGATGTTTCAGGTTGATGTATTTTCACTGGTGACCACAGTTTGGAACGATTTTAATTCAAATTTGGACGACTCTTTGATATTAATGTATCAGTAGAGTGAAATAGTAAAAATGAGAACTTTGCGGATACCGATCAGATACCGATGAGGTCATAATCGTCCCGATTTTCAAGAATACCGATCGTATCAGTTATTCTCTAGTCACCCCTCTTATCTTATGTTTATATGGTAATTGTACTACTTGATAACACCATCAATACACCCACTTATCACAATATGAGTACAGCTACGCCTTTTTTTTGCTCCATTTCACCCTTTCATAATTATTATGTGGTTATGGTATAGCTTGGCTAACACCGTCACTACCAGATGTATGTACAAATACGAGTAGTATGGTACGCATACGCTCATCCGGTCATCACTCAACTCCGCTAACACCATCAACACGGGATGTATTTTACACCATAGAGTACGCCTCCTAGCTAAACTAGGCCATCTGAGTCATCACTAAACCGAGGTTTCTATGGTTAATGGTACAGCTCCACTAACACATTCAATCTGCAATTTATTACCTATATGAGTAGGCTACCCTACGCCACCTTCACCTTTCAGGAGTTATGGTTAGATACAGCTCCTTTAACACCAGCCCCATACGCCATATGTTACCTATACGAGTATGGCTACACTCTGCTCATTCGATGTCAGCACCAACCTATGATTTATATGGGGTAATGGTACCAGACTCCCGCTAGCCCAACCCAACTAATTATTACTCAGTGTCCAAATTGGGTATGGCTTATGATTACGCTCATTCACACCCTTCACTAGTTATATATACGAGTACTTGCTACGCCTACTTGACATTAAACCCTTCGCCGTGTTGTATCGATGAATAACGGCACACCTATGCTCATTTCACCTTTCCCTAGTTATGTTATATGGTTATGGCTTAGCATCCGGCTAACACCAGCTATATGGCGTATTCTTTAAATTCTGAAGTTTACACCTACGCCTACACTCATTCCACGCACAGTTGCATGGTTACGGCGCAGCTCCGCTAAACACCGTCAATACACCTATAATGTAATACAGGCGTTCAGAGTAGGCCTATGCTTATTTCGGCCTTCTGTAGTTATGGTACCAGTGCAATAAACCCCGATTTGCACATTTTACACTATATGAGTATAGTAACCCATTACCGCTATGTCCCCTTACCACATCAGTATGCCTTCCAATTACATAGGTGCAACTAGGCCTACTCTCTTTTACCCTCGAGTTATGTGGGTATAGTGCAGTTTGCCTATAAAACAAAATTTGCATTTTTCTTTACCACTATTCGAGTGTGTAAGCCTTACACTGGGACTTTCTCCAGTGTTATTTTTTGGTACGGTCCCGACCTACACTCTGTCGTTAGCTTCTAAACTATCTAATAAAACTCATTCTGTTCCCTGCTATTTGTTATATGGTTATGTACAAGCTTGCTAGCATCATACACGGCACCATTGATTTCACTATACGCAGCTGCAATGCCTAGCCCATCATTTAAATTACCCTGTTCCCCCTTGTTATGGTTATGGGACAGTTCTGATCGGGCTAATCATTTGCATCACTTTTTACACCATGTATACCAAACCAAAAAGCATAAAATGGCACTCTCTATTTACCATCCTGTTGGGAGTGTAGACGCCAACGCTCATCACAGTCCCTATAATGTTAGTATGGTGGTGCTTTGCTTGAGACCGTCAACATGTCATATTCTTCGTACTCTAGACGATACAGAACCACTGACAATTCTGTATATGATACAGCTTTGCTGAGGCCATCTTTAGGCCATCACTGCTTTATGGGGTTGTGGCTACACCAGCCACTTGACTTGGCTTTTTGCCCCACTATTGCACAATTTTTAAAAAAGCACAATACAAGAAGCAAGCGAAAATAAGAAAGCAATCTGACAACTATGCATTTTGGTATTCAGCATTGCCCTTAAGCTCATTGCATACAATTTCATGTATAAAGAGCATGGGATGCTCTAAGTATTTCCGTATAGAACGATATGGCATTGTTCATGGTTATAAGTTGTTTAATGATTGGTCTCTTTATGCAATTGCCTGATTTGTGAATTCTAATTTGCCTGTTTATATAGCCTTGGTCAGGTCCCTAAATCGTTGTCTGCCAGTTGCGCCAGTTTGGTTAGTGCTGGCCATGTTATGTCACATCGGATCCTCCTCTATTTGCGGAAGTGTTTGATGACCAATTCCAAGGTGTCATCTGACTGAGTGCTGAAAATTATAAGTTTTTATTATATTTGCAGCTCCACGTGGCATCTCCTGTTTGTACGGTCCCACCTATGCTGTCACTTTTTTTATGCTACGCTCCTCAATTACGTTCATTTTTTTTTTGTTGTAACAGTTGTACTTATCGCCATCACGGTTGTTATAAGGCATTCCCTGCCTACGTTATAACCTTTGTTGATATAGTATTGTCCCCGCCTACACCATCTTATGTCATGGTACAAGCTCTGCCAGCTCAGGCAACCCTTTTTTTTTCCACCGGGTTATGTCCCGGCCTACACGCTCACGGTATATGGTAAAACACACAATATAATTTTTACAGGTAGGGTCTTAGCCATCCACCTTTTACCTTTTTGGTATTAAAGTGTGGCTTGGCATACACCATCGTTTTGTGATATGGTATGGCTTATCCTTTGTATCATCATTTTGGTTAATATTATGGTTATAGATTATGACCCGACCTTCATCAATTTCTGGTTTGATTGTACCCTCTACCTAAACCATCACCTTTTTCATTGTTATAGATATAAGCACTAACTACTCCATCACTTTTCTAGATGTCCCCCGTGTTGGATTAGGCTCATGCCTATTAATTTTTCTCTCCATTATCAGTACGGGTGTGTTCACCTTCACCCCCTCCCCACTTCGATACTAAAGTATGGGCCACAACTAACCTGGGTACTTGGTCCGGGCCTCCCCTCCCATCACTTTCTGTTGTAGCTTACACCATCACGTTGGTTTATGGTTTTATGCCCATTATGCGGTCACCTCTTGTTGATGGTACACCCTGCCTACACCACCTTCTGTTTTTTATGGTGACATTGACCAAAACACCATCACCTTCTCTTTATATGCAAAGCCTACCTACACATCACTTCTGCCAACATAGGTAGCTTAACCTAGCCATTACCTCTTTGTCTGTGGTACAGCTCCACCATTGCTAGCCTCTTATATTAATTCTTTTCTTGAATTGGGTATGTCAAGATATCAGAGCTTAGTGTTACAATGGCATTTTAAGTGGGTATATGTACGGCTCTGCCTCCACCATCAACCATCATCTAATTTTGGATCTTCTTATCATGTTTAGTCTATGTAACATAAGTTTCTTCCTGGACCGTCCTGCCTATAACATCACCTGGTTCATTCTGTTGTGAGTTTTGGCAATTGCCAATGCCCCACTTTACTCGCTGCCTTGAGCTCTACACAACCTCACCATCTTTTAACCACTTTGGGATCTTGGGCCTATTAGTGTCGGTTGTACTACACTTTACAATGGTTCATTAGCCAATGTGGCGACTCGTTGTTCATTAGCTCTAGTGGATGGCTCTTCATGGTTCACTCCTGCTTTCCGTGTTAAGATTCGTCCTTCTCATTTTATTTGTATAATTAGGGTTAGGCGTACGCGGAACTTTAATACACCATAGTTTTTTACATTTTTATTGAGTACACGTGATACCACTGTCTACCTAGCAATGGTATGGCTCTGCCTATGTATTTTTGTTTTCTTGACCTACACAATCTATTTCAGATCTTCCCTTCCATAGAATGCGTAAGGTATGCCTCTGCCACACCATCATCTTGCTTCTTTCTACGTACTGTCCAAGTCAGATCTTCACCGCATGTATATTATTTGTCATAGAATTAGGTTCGACCTATTTCATGATGTACTTAAACTTATGTTCACTTATGCTGCCTCTAGTAGGCTCCGCTTTCCGCCATTTCTTAGGCCTTCGCCATCATTTTCCCGAAGTTAGGTTCTCTCTTATGTATGTATGCTTTGGTACGGCTCCATCTACACCGTCTTTTTATCCGAGTTGGATCTTTGTCCCTAAATTGTAGATTTTTGACCTACGGTAGGCTCCACTTGCACCCTCTCTTGTTATCTCGATATTCGAGGTGTTATAGTAACACACCTGCCTGGTCTTGTACAGCTCCACCTGGTCACTGTCTTTTTTGTCCGAGTTGGATATTCTCACTCATAAAAACCCAGATGAGGAAAACAGGAATCTTTGGTGCAACAGGATGAGCTATTCCATTGAAGCCATGGTCCTCTAAGGGCCATTTTCATTACAGCCAACAGGGTGGTCATAGAATTCTTGATAGAGTCCAATCATCCAGAGGCCCCCCTGTTTTGTCCTAACTCGGTAACCCTTCCTCATAGCAGTTCTATTACAATTCCATATTGCTACCCCACGTAGACCAATGTATCGCTTGCATCCTTGCAGTCAGGTTCACTTCCATAATAGTCCTTAACATAATTCCCTTACACCATCATACGTACCAGCTTATAACATGCACACAGAGATAACTGCCTAACACCCGGTGGTTATTGGGCAAAAGTATATGGTGACTGTTTTGATAACAGAGGTTTCAAGTTTTGAATTACTAGCCACGCTGATGCGTTCCCATTAACCACGGTATATATACCAACAAGATGCCAGGGGGGCCAATGGCTCTCCCTATAACTAGCGGATCCCCTACATTTTAATAGTGACTCACACTTCCAAGATCCACTTTTGTGTCATCTGCAAGAAGTATAGAGGGTACGTACATACTAGGCAAAGCATAAATGCAGCTGTTTCCAACTACTTCACAATTTTCATGCCAGTGACTTGGATGTTATGGGTCCTTCAGATAGACCCACAGTTACCTTCAAGAGTGGGTCGGTCCTGACGGGTCCTATAGGTTATGGCCCAAAATGCGTTAGAATTTATGGAAGTGATGGTGTATGTGCAGTGTTGATCTATTGTGGACACATGGATGCAGGGGTCCTTGGGTAGTGTTGACCTTGGTCCTCATTTTACCACGCATAGCAGATGGACACCAGGTGTTCCTGTGCAATGTGTACTTTATAAACAACCAGCCTATCTTTCTTGATATATTGGTGGAAAGTTGATATACTGTGTGCCTTGATTCCTGCCTTTGCTGATTGAAACTAATTTTGCTTTTTTTTCTGATCTGTAACAGCATTTGCATCTCAACTGTCAATTCAGACTATTTCTACCACCTAATTCAAGTGGACTCATGATTGGCCTGTTGGTACTGAGTACAGTTAAGAAACCTTTCCACCTTCGACAACTGGTATTGGCCATGCGGTGTGAAGTTTTATTTCAAACTGGGCATGCATGATGTGTATAGTTCCTATCCTGCTTCAGGGCAAAGGCTTTTGCCTATGTATTCCTGTCCTGTAAGCAAATGTATATGCGGTCAATTCAAAGCATAATGGCCTCACTAGCCAAATGCCCAAAAATTATGCTAGGATTATCTAGTTATATAGGGTAAAGCTCAGTAGCTAATTTGCTCCTTCTTCAACCACACTGGTAAACTTGGACTTCTGATTACAAATTGCCACTCCAATCTTTTTGCTGATGCTCGACATTTGCCAACTTCCGAGATTTTACGACCTGCTTTGTTCTGTGATAGTGGTGCAACTTGATTTCTTGAGGTTTCACCAGATGAGCTTCTCCCAACCCTGCAAGCACTAATTGAAATTTGATCTACTTGTTATAATCAAGACAAGACCATGCCCTAGTGTAGGTAATGCGATAACTTCCTAGCTTCAGATAACACCCGGGCAGTATTGGGATTTGGTTTTGTACATCTTACCAGGGATCTTACCAATCTGCTATTATTTCAACATGTCACAGAGCTATGGTTTGTAGAATCTGCATTTTTACTGGTATCATAATAGTTAGGGCTTCTTGCTCACTGTTTGTCTTTTATATGGCCTACGATGTGAGGGTCTGTTGTCATTTGAAGTCATTTATTATCTTACATTATACTTGCCTGCATCTCAGGGCTTCCATTGCATTAATCATTTTAATCAATACCCCTTCAACCACATCTTGGGCCAATTGGGGCGAGTGGGTCAGCGCTAGGTGCCTTCTCTTAGACCCCTTCTCGCTTCAACCTGGTTGGTTGGGAAGTCATTCTGTGCCGCTTCAATTGCCATTGTTGCATCAGATTCACAACACGGTGTATGTGCAAGTTGCTTTCCCCGTTCGGGAAATTGGTTCTCTTATCTCGCCTGCACTTGGTGCGGAGAGATGTGGGGGTTGGTTTGGGGGTACTACGATTCCCTCTTCGTTCAAAGATAGACATTGCGCAGAACAATAATAGCAACTTTAACCGTTAAGAATTTTCAAGCTTATAATTTGGTGATCTGCACTATCAGGAAAATTGTTTAAATTTGTGATTTTACTCATTTCATTAGAACAGGCCATATACCACAAACTCTCAGTTTTGAAATTTAAAATCCACCTGAGGAGCCTTGACAGCCTCTAACTATGCGTGTGCAAGTGTTACATGGTATAAAAACTCCAAAGCCAATAAATCTATGACACAGATTATCACATTACACCATATGTGACCCAATTGGTAAAACTCGGATCGATTTCGCAATAATACAATATTGCGATATAAGCAAAATGAGATGATGAAAACAAAAGAAAACAAAACAAATTGTCATGTTGAAGGCCCATAACTTTACAGTTAAGTAGGCTCTTTGAAAGCCTTATATTCTGGGCAATTTAATGTTTTCATGATTGCTAAACGACATCAGAGCTGCATCAATCACATCATATAGGCAAAGGCTCTATCAATATTTACAAGTACTCTCATAGGATTCACAGGTGCCACAGCCCTGAGTTTCACATTCTTTTTGTGTTGTTCACAAGTATAAACCTTGGTCTGATTGTCATCACTCTCCATTGCGGTTGAATAGTTGATGTCAGAGTTACTGATGATCTGCCAAATAAACGAAACAACATGTATACAGACATTTACAAACATTTCAAAAAATGACGTATGGACCTTTGACTCCGACCCTTAACCGGTCTTTCAACTTGTCAACCTAACTTTAATCAAGATACATCTATGAGCACATTTGTTACCATTCTTCCACACAGCAAGTCACGTGACTTTCCCCATATATGACCACATTGGCTGTAATGGGGTTCAATTCAAACCCTGACATACAAGTCATGAGTTGATCAAAGAGAAAAAGCTGGCTCTTTTTTTTCTTCTTGTGCAAACCCAAATTGCACATAGTATGACTGTTATAATATAGCCTTAAGTTCTGAATTGTTCAAAATGTTCACTTTTTATGTTAATTTTGCGATTTAAATGAATGAGTTTTTAAAAAAAATAGGCAAAAGGGAGAGATACTTTTTTGTTTAAAAAGCAGAGTGTCAGTATTCATTTTGTGCAGTAAAATATTTTTGATAGATGGGGCTAGGTCAGGTTGTGCCAATACAACAATTTTTTTCTTTGCCCTAATTGGGAGTTGTGGGGCACACATTAACTAATTGCAAACCTTTCCAAAAGATTTCTTGACCATTGTACTCCCAACATTCGAAAACCATTCTACTTTCTACTGCAATCACCTGCAACTATCTCAACATAACAAAGCCATGATTATATTTACCTTGTTATCATGCTGGTTAGGCAGCTGGACATGTACAAACCCATCTCCTGTTAGTGCTAGGCTTCCTGTGGCTATGCCGTCTGCCCTAGGAGAGGTAGGTTCTGTTAACAGATGGATGGGAGATGACCAGTTGGTTTCTGTGCAAGCCTCTGTTATGGCACAGATATGAAATGGACCCTGTAAAAGACAAAACAACAGGTATATATCATTTATTTGTTCATCTTGTGCAGCATCTGTGTTGGGGCAACAATGGGTGTGTGATGAGTAATTGTTAGAATATGTAGGCTTTCAAAGTTGTATCAACTACAATCCCAGCCAAAATCAGTTGGCACACCTATATTACCACCAGGGTTCACATTAGTGTGCGTTTTTGCGTCACTTTTTCAGAGGTGGACACACTTTGGTCTAGATTGAGTAAAATTTTGCATCTATGTGGACACAAAAAAATAGCCACTTAAAACTACATAATAAAATCACAGAGTTTATTCTCGCACATTGCTCACAATATTGTATCATTTTCACTCAAATAATTATTCTGTTACTATCCAATACATGTTAGAATCTGTGAAAATAAATTTGACTGTATATTAAATCTTTTTTTAGTTCACTAACCCTCTCTCATCTGTCCCAAAGGGTAATCAAGATACTCCAGAGTTCTTTGGGAGTTTAAGGGTCATCAGAGTAATTACTTTTCAATATGCCCAGTCAAGGTTTTGGAATTGGATGTGTATGGATTGTTTACAATAGTGTAAAATAGTGCTCAAACCTGTTAAAACTTGACATTTAGGTAATCTGGAACACATAAAATTTGAAGTAGACGTACTTTTACAACCTCAGGGAAACAAATTTGCGTCCAAGTAGATGTACTATTTTCAAACCTAGTGTGAACCCTGATTACCACCAGTACTCTTTGCTGTTCTGTAGACCCACCTTCACCATATACACTATACCAAAATGTAGTAATAATGGATGTAAACCTTGAAGCTCCCTCAACTCTTTATCCTTCAATAAACACCAGGCCTTTTCAGTACAATGAATATATCTCCATTTAATTTGGTAATCAATGGACATCATTAAATATCACATGAATAAAGAATGAAAAGACTAACCTTAAACCTCTGTGGTGCACAGTCTGCTGGCCTCTACACACCTCACCGGCCTTTCACCATCCTCCAGTATTAACATGTCTCCTGTCAGTCTCATTGACTACAATGCAACCAGGGCATGACGTCTATTAGCACCTTGGTTAGGGTTCTGACCATTATTTTTTGGGGGAAACACAGACTGACTTGCAGGTCTGTGATTGCTGGTCCGTCTCATCCAGCGGTAGGGGCCTGTGGTTCCTCAATGAGCATGAGATAAGCTGACGGAGCTTAGTTCGGTAAGAGAATTAAACCATCCGACATATGTTAATTCAAACTAGACTTTCACGGTTCTAGGCTTCGCGTTTGCTAATTCAAGAATATACACTGTGGGCTGCCAGCCTATTTTACACTTGACCTCACATGACTTGACTTTGACACATGACCATTTGATGACCTCATCAAACAATAAGGGATCTTATCTTGCAACCTATACAGCAAGTTTTTGAACTTCACAACCTTTTCAATGTAAGGTCAATTTTTTTACATTTTTAGCAGATTTTCATTCACTTGACCTCACATGACCTTTGACCTATGGCATATGACCTTTGACCTCACACATAATGGAGGGATCCCATGGTCCACTTATGACACAAGTTGGGTTCCAATTGAACTTCAACTTTTCAATGAGTCAATTTAAAAAAAAAATAACATATTTAGTGACACAAACACAACACACCCACCACACATCCACACGAAAACAGATTGCTAAGTGGTCCTGCCAGCTATAAGCTGGCGGCCCACCAATTAGTTTAACCACTCGGTAGCTCTCAGTATGCATCTATACTGCTTAAATGTTCGTCTGTAGAGAAGGATATTAGTCAAAAACACATTATGTTTTATAAAGATATTAACTGAGGCCTTATTTCCTTTCCAATTGTGACTGAAATATATGCATTCCCCTTCTGAGAAGTGGAATGCCCCAATACCTATTTTAGCACCCCTAACAAGATAAAATGGTCTCGGACATGGACCCCAGGTCACACCCTGTCGACATTGCTCTTTCCCAATTCCGTTTTGACTCAAAGCCACACGGACGCACACATATCATGCTGTGGGACGGGCCTGGAAGCGGGAATTCAACATTGGAAAGGGAAAAATCAGGCCCTCCTCAGTATATTGTTTAAAACAATGTGTTTTTTGAATAAATCATTGACACTGAGCTGATTCCTTTACACCAATGTGACTTGAAATATATGCATTAACCCCCGTTGAATGATTATTCAATCAAACACCAGACTGGCTCACTTAGTCGGAGGTGGAGCATTATATCTCAGAGCGGGTCACACCAATGTAGCCAAAGGGGCGGCGAGACAGGAAAACACTAAACATAAAGAAAATTGTAAGTGCATTATAAGGCATTAACATAAAATCGGGGACATAGATGCCCACCTGACATACGGAATACACCGGGGCGAGCGTCATAGTCGGCAAACTGGGTTTTTTTTTTTTTTTTTTTTTTTGGAGACTTATGTATAGTGTAGATGATTTTAGTGTTGTTTCTGCAGACGAGCCCTCGCAACGTTTTCTTGTGGAATTTCCACATTTCGGTAGTACACTGACGAAAACGTAGTGGGGGCACTCCACGACATCGCTTCGTAGATATTTGCGATACTGACCCCGCGGTGATAGGCCCAAGATGATGTATATTACGCACGAATGGGTTCGAGCTTGAGAAGCGCCAATCACACCGTGTTGGAGTCATTGATGTCAGCGCTGTATCCATTCTCGCAATCAGTCGCCTTATACGCGAACCGTGGGGGATGGCGTGTGTCAGCAACAACAAATTGTTCGAGCCCCTGAGCGGTTCTGTTTTATGTTTCTAGTCTCCAGGGCCGACGGGACACCACGGCATCTTCCACGCACCGAGAATTGACATGCATTGGTAAGATAATTGTTGATTGTCGGAATGAGGGAATGACTCGTTTTGGCCAAAAATCCGGCCTAAGAACAATTTTGACCCTGTCCCGGGAGAAGACCGATGCAGAGATAGAAATGTTTGTAATCTCTGCAACATCGCTCCCGGAAGCGATAGCGACCATGAAGGCGTCTTAATGGTGACATGTTTTCGTGAAGCATCTTCCATCATTCGAATGGGCTACACTAAATAGTCTAAGACCGTATTAAGTCCCCAGGGTGGGACCACCTTCCTGGCCGAAGGTCGTGTGTTAAACATACCCTCTAGAGGAGACGGATCGATCCATCGTCATTAATGGTCGGTCCAGCAGCAAAACCTCTATGGATTGCTAGGATAGTCAATTGTAGTTCCTGACTGTTGAACATTCAAGTCCACTATCAAACAATTGGTAGGGAAGTCAGCGACCTCTGCTACAGATGCTCGAGTCGGAGAGACTTCTCTTCGCCACACAGCTGAATTAGGGCCCAGGCGCTTTACTGTAAGCGTCCAGGGTAGATCTTCTTCTTCCCGCTGATATGAGCGAGGCAACCCTCTGCGAAAAGCCCCGCATCTCACATCGTTGCCGGATACTGGCCATGCAGTCAACGCTAGATGCTCCAGCGCCAGAGGGCGCTCCCCCCGTCCCGAAGTGATATTAGATCCGTACGGATTGTAGACCCAGCGTCGGAACCGCCAAGCGCTCCACCATTGGCCGAAACCAAGGTAAGGACTTCTGCCAAAAGGAGGCTATTAGGTATCACACGGCAACGTCTCCCGCCCAATTTCCGAAACTACATTGCCAGGTGCTCCTGGATCTCCGTGTTTACGGGGATCGGACGGGAGGCTGGGTGCTTGAATCGGCCTGTAATGTCTTCCGAGGTGCAATTGCGCATCCTCATGTGGAAGCGACAGTACGGGCCAAGATCGACGAGACTGGCCAACAACCTAGAGGCGAAGCCAATCTCGAGCCTGGGCCTGACTGATGTAAGGTCCTGAGGTCGCGTTCGATGACAACCTCCACCCGCGCGGCCGTCGGTTCTGCAATGCCCGGAAGCAGTTGCATCCGTGCACCATATACCTCAGGGCCTTGAGAGGGGGTAAGGCTTGATTTGTCGAAGTTGACAGCCTCTGCACAACCTGGATGGTACGACTGACCATCTCGACGTCGCCTGTTGACACGAAGCCAACGCCCCGGGGTTTTGCCGTAACAACCCCCGAAGTGATGACCACCGTGGTTCTCGTTGGGGCGCCCGAAGACACTGGAACCGTAACCACGCTAGGTGAGGACAACAGCGGCGATGGATTAACCCCGGTTACCAGGGCATCACCATCCGCCACTCACCACTACCGGAACGCCCCCGGCCGCCAAATCCCCTGGGGAATTGGCAGAGCAGACCGTGCCAGCCTGCACCGGACATCCCCTATGGCTGACCATGCGAGGCCAGCGGGGCCGGTGGCATGTATAGAGAGGCGACCGGAAGTCGCCCCGCTAACGTGCCGCGGAATAGCTGAAGCTACTCCACCTTCGGTAACACCCAAAGCAGCCGCAGTTGCCTTGGATGAACCCCAGACCGGAGCCGACTAACCGCCCTCCCTTCTCCGTGACGCAACACGAGAGTCGTACCCGTGTGTCCATGGTGGCCCCTTGAACTCCGACAGTCCGATACAATAGAGGAGCCGCTGGTGCGGGAGCACAGAGGATGGGGTCCCATGAATGACTGGACTCGGGGCGCGACTCATTGTGCGACATAACGGGTGAGCGTGATTGCAAGGGACCAGCGTGCGCACGCAAAACCGGAGAAAAATTACAAAGCGTGCCATGGAGGCCTCCCGGGACGCAGTCGGACTAACAAAACCAAACTCGTAACTGATCCCAACGTTGGAGAGAAAGTTTTTTCAAACACAGTTTCCGACATATTTTATTAAATATACCACAGGCAGCTATAAAATAATAGCCACCAGCCATATTTATTGATAGTAAAGCAGTTGTCACTAAAAATAAACTAACAGACTCACACATAGTCAAAAGCATCCAATGCTGCAACATGTTCAGCCATGGCCCTGCCTTTGTTTACCTTTTTTCCCGCTACACAGATCATACCGCCGGCGGCAAAAAAGGATACACAATAAAAGCTCTCCTACGGGCGTGAAAAGTCTTCGTATATTCCGACCAGGGAGAGCGCGTATTATCAAAGTATATAGTCCAATAATATATCCAGATAAGTTAGGTCTAATATTATTAGTAGGGTATTTCCGTGTTGAGACGATAATCAGTCCAGTTATTAACGATATCAGTTAAATTTGACTGCCAACAGAGCTGCGATGCGTCCGTCTTGACAGCTAGCCAAAACGGAATTGAGAAGAGCAATGGTCGACAGGGTGGTGACCTGGGGTCACTGGTCGGAGACCAGTTGATCTTTTAAGGGGTGCTAAAATAGGTATTGAGGGGGCATTCCACTTCTCAGAAGGGAAAGCCATATATGTGCAGGCCACCTTGTGTAAACTGAAATCACTCAGTGTAATGATGTTAAAAGGTACATTTTTTTGTGATTTTTGTAGTTTTGAATAGTTTTTGCCTTTCTTTAATTCACAATTAAAAAGCTACACATTAAGCCCAAGAAGAAACACGATTTTTTTGCAGCCTTTAATATGTGGTCCTACAGTTTCCCACTTAGGTGAAAATAAAAAGCACAATTTTCATTAAGAACAAATACAACAGTGACAAAATCTACTATCACAAAAAATTAAAGTGTATGTATGGGTTTTAACACATTTGCAGACTCTTTCTTTTTACGTGTAATTTCCTGTTTTTCTCCGCACCTAACTTGCCAACTCCCCCTCCCCTTGTCCTCATGAAAAACAGAAATGTCCCTAAATCAGTTGTTTAAAACATTTCAAAGCATAAACCTTACCCTGCTGTCATAGTCCGGCTGGTTGTAAGGCCATGCAGCACTAAGATCTATGTTTCCCAGTCTGCACACATGTTTCCATGGTAACATCATCGTCGTCAGGCTGTACGGTGACCTGAATGAATTAGCTCTGGTAAAACTGGGATGGCCCAGGACTGGATGACTGCAGTTTGGCTGAAACCCAAAGCACTCAAATATAACTTTGGTTATAATATCAAGTCACCAATTATCATAAAGTTTCCTTCATTTTGGAGCACTCAATGAATCCGGATATTCCATCAGCATGCGTAAGCATGGAATCCACATTTGAAATATGCTAAGCAGAATAAAAAAAATTACATTTTTCAGCCACTTTTACAAAAATGAGATGGCTCAAATGAACTTTTGGACCTCTGCAGCAGACAACCTCCAGCATGACCACTGGATCCATAACACCATCTACACCTTTGTCAAACTTATGATCAAATTGGATCTATCCTCCTTCAAATAAGAGCCTTTGCAGAACGTTAGGAAAATGGTGCACGTAATGCACAAGCACACACACGCGCATGAGCATACCACACACACATACAAAATAGTGACGACAGAATCTCGTTCCCGAACATGTTCAGGAGAGACCAAAGGTAGGAGGATCTACTATTTCAAATATCACAATGAACCACCCCTCTGGTGTGTGCAGAATACAGAAAATGTAATCCCTTCCTTGCAGTTTGCCTAAAAAAGCTAACCACAATTTCAAAGTTGAAATGCCATTTTGAACTTGAGTGGTTCAGACTCACCTGGTTGAAATGTCATATTAACCAGACATCTGGGTGCCATGGTAGAGAGGCGTTGATCTGCTCCTTTGCCAGCTGCCTTCCACAAGCTGAAGATCTTAAGTTTTTTGTGACTGCCGATTGACAACTAAAGGTCTTGGAAGGTGACTACGTACAAATGAACAGTGGACTGATGTGATCTGTGCAAAGAACAATGTTTGCGTCTGGCTTTAATTTATTTGGTAATCTTGTTTTGAAATCAATAAGAGGCAGCCATTCCGATAAGTCAAACTCCCAAACTTCAATCGCAAATGGGGCCATAGTCCTAAATTAAACATTATCCAATATCCAAAGTTTGTAAGTCTAAGGTAGACAAACACATCCGCTTATTATTCTATGGTGACAACATCAGTGACCAAACGTCAGCAACACTGAACATGATAACATGCTTCAAAACCACTGTGAGCCCTTGATGAAAAGTCATGTATAGTAAGTCACAAACCACACTAGCAATTCCAACCAATTAAGCTGGCATAGATCACACAGTCTCATTTATAGATGATTTCGCTTCACCTCAACTTGATAAATAACAACTATATGAAATAAACCCTCTGAAATTATTCAAACACTTTCAATGTTTTATAAATCATCCTACTGCAGCCTGATTTCCTTTCCAATGTTGACTGAAATATATGCATTTCCCTTCTGAGAAGTGGAATTCCCCAAATTACCATAATAACACACCCCCTAAAAGAAAATTATCTCGACCAGTGACCCCATGTCACCATGTCCGCCATTACTCTTCCTCAAGTCCGTTTTGGCTCAAACCCACACGGACTCGCGTATATATCATGCTGTGGGGCGGGAAGTCAACATTGGAAAGAAATCAGGCTTTAGTTAGATGATTTTATAAAACAAAGTGTTTTGGAATAAATCATTACCCTGAACTGATTTCCTTTACACAATGTTGACTGAAGATATGCATTAACCTCCATTGAATGAATATTTTCAATCAACCCCAGACTAGCACACTCAGTTCGGAGGTGGAGCATGATCTATCAGAGCAGTCAGCAGAATGCACCAAAGGCGAGACCTGCACTAAAAATAAGCAACATATGTTAAGGGCCTGAAAGGTTAACATAAGAGTCGGGGACATAATGCTCACCTGAAAAAGGAATACTCCGGGGCAGCGTCATAGTCGGACCTGTATGGGGACTTTATAATGTGTAGTGTAGTTGAAATTAGTGGGTTTCTTGTTTCTGCAGGAGTGCCCTCGAACGTTCCTCTGGGGCTTTGTACTTTCTGTAGTACAACCGAACTAAACGTTGAGGGAGCCCTCTACGACATAGCTTCGCAGATGTCGGCAATACTGATTCCGCGGTGTTAGGCCCATGACGACGTGATGTTACGAACGGAGTGGGCTCAAGCTTGGGAAGCTCCTATCACCACATTGCAAATCATTAATTACAGCGCTAATCCAATAGCACGTGTCGCCTTCGACGCGGACCCGTGGGGGGAGCGTGGGTCAGAAACAACGAGCGTCGAGCCCTGAGCGGACTCGTTTACGTTTTTAGTACTCAAGGGCCCGAACGGACACCACAGGCGATCTGCCCGACACGAAGAGTGACATGCAATTCGGGTAAGATAATTGTTGGGTCGGAATGAGGATGACTCGTTCTTTGCCAGGAAAAATTTGTTGTTCCAGGCCTGAACACTTATGTGACTCAAGTGATCGAGATCTCCAATCAAAACATGTGGGCAGGTATTATAAAATGCTGCCTTTGTGTACATGGAGGTGTTAAGAAAACAATTTGACCCTGGTTCCCGAGAGAGCTTCTGACGCTGACATCAAGATATTCTTAATCTCCGAGCCTCGTCTCCCGAGCAAGGAGCGACCAGGATAGCCGTCTTAATGGTGACCTGTTTTTACTGACGCCTCAGCCATTGGTTCGAACGGGGGCTTCACTAAATAGTCTAAGACATTATTAAGGTCCCAGGGTGGGACCGCCTTCCTGGCCGGTGGTGTATTAAACATCCCCTCATAGAAGGAGACGGATTGAGCCATCGTCATTAATGGTTGATACGTCATCGAAACATCCATGGATCGCTAGAATAGCGGACTTGTAGTTTGACAGTCGAAGTTAGTTTCAAGTCAGCTATCAAAGCGATCAGTCAGAAAGTCAGTGATCTCGCTACAGATGCTCCGAGTCGGAGAAACTATGTAGCGCTCACACCACCCCCCCCAGCGGAAGTAGGGTCCAAGACGCTTAGAGTAAGCGCCCATGTGGACTTCCTTCTTCACGCTGAATAATGAGCGAGGCAATCCTCTGCGAAAAGCCAGAAATCTCCGCATCGCTGCCGGATAATGGCCACACAGTCAACGCTAGTTGCTCCAGCGACAGACTGGCGCTCCCTCCGTCCTGGAAGGGGATACTAGGTCCGGACGGATCGGTTGA
>JAMKCH010022440.1:0-20857 GCA_023653785.1 Ophioderma brevispina | reverse complement strand
CCTGTTGCTTATTTTCGACGAATCACACTTTTCTTCACGAATCTACACTATAGATTCGTGCCAAAAAGTGTGGATTCATAAACACTAAATCTACACTATAACATGAAAAAGTTGCCCCTTACATGGTAGAAAAACAACAAAAAATTAACAAAAGCATCAAGGTCAAACAATAACGTTATAACATTTTCTCCCTTTTTTAGATCCAACATTCTTCTAGTCTTACTGCTTAATTGAGTTAATCTTTTAGGAAAATCATTTCGGCCCGTAATTTTGTTGCCACGTTAAGAAATGACGTTTTAAGAAATTACTATGAATATTTTAATTTGTTTTGTTTTTTGTGTGCTTTTGTTCTTACACATGTAATTGCTTCTGGGTTTTTTTCCAGTTTGTCCAGGGACGTAAAATGCGTAAGCTTGCGAAATGGCTAATTCGTAGGCCTATACAGTTACTTAAATATTTTAATTTGTTTTTTGTTTGTTTGATTGCTTTTATATTTTAAACTTTTTTCAATGTATTAATTTCTTCGTGCTCAACGAGTAACCAATTTAAGGCTATGTTAGGCTTCATATAAAGATTCATGTAAAGGTTTTTTTTTTTTCACTTTAATGCATCATGAAAATCAGGTCATTGTTTAGGTTTACGGATTAGTTTAGAGTAATTTGTCATGCGGGTTTACATTGCCCCTTAATGTTGCAAATTTACACTATTGGTTCTTATTATCATTTATTTTCACTCATCTTGTACGTTTATCCAATATGAGTAATGATTAGGCCTAGGTATATTAATCCTTCTCGACGGAAACAGCAATTGCACTGTAAATTATAAATTAATCAGTCTTCTACAAATTAGTCCTATTGTTTGACTAGTTAGTCAAAATGATGTCTTAGTTATAGATTTATAGGACTAAAGGTAGAAAGTGACTAATTAAAAAACAAAAAAAGAAAAAAATTTTTTTTTACAATGGAGGTCCTATATATATAGGGCATTCACAAATCTTAGGGACACAAAGGAGGTCACAAAATGTAGGGAGACTTCAGAAAAAACATTGGCCACATTAAATATTTGAGGAATTACTCCCGAACACAAAAATATATATATTTGACATTTTATCTTTAATAATAATGGCCAAAAAGGTTTGTCTCTTTTGCCCGATACCATGTGTTTGAAGTTTAAAAAAGCTCTGTGCTACCCGGAATTTTTTGTTTCTACCTTTCCTTTTAGCTCATTTTATCGAAATGTTTATTTGTCGATAAAAGACTCGAAAAACATCCCAAAATAGCAATATAATAAAACGCGATTTTAAACCTTTGTGCCCGCCTTAGCGCTATTGAAGCTGAGACCATTTTTGGGCCTTAAATAAGAATATCACGCAACTTAAGACTGAATTTGGACATGTCGTAATCCTTGGCCTTTTCCGGAGGAATAGTAAAAATCCAAAATCACACATTGTCCGTATCGCTTGGTAAAAAAATATATCAAAAGTATATCATCTGCAGTGAGCTGCGTATCTGGTTTCTTGAAATATTTAGTGTTGCGTCTTCCTTCAGTAAAATAACTCCCCGCAAGTGCTTCGAAGCTATGGTTTATTTGTTTATTTCCAAGATAAAGTATATCACCATATATCATTGGTAGTAATTTAGACAAAGCCCGGACAAACAAGACACGCGCCATGGATGTGACATAGGCCTATAGATCTGCCACTTTCAGTAGTAAAGTTGCTTCCTACAGCCTGGGTGCGTGGACTCGAACAATTGAAGGCTTTCAGACTCTCAATGGATAGGTAAGAAACCCACACTATTCAAAGGTTAATGCGGACCATTGATTGTACATTTTGAGCAATGGGTGAAGTCAATTCAATCGCATTTCTCGTTTAAAGCAAGTGGATGTAAGCACGTGTCAGACTCAAGATAACTTACTTTGGGTGATACATAGTTCTGTATCGGAATCCCATTTTATGGTGTTGGAGGAAAACGCGATCAGACAAAATGTAATTTTATTCAGTTGCAAAACCATACCTCATACAGCAATGGACGATCACGTTGTGCTTGATTTCGCTGTACTCATAACCTAACTGAAGCATGTGATTATAGTACGAATCTACAGTATACAAATAACAGGTGTAAGAAATTCGTCATTGAAAGCGTTGTATCAGAATCTACGTTACTACCAAACCCAAGAGTGGATGGTACAGCAACTCAGTTAACCACGGTTTAACACGCGTTTGATTTTACTAGTATGGACAAATCGATCAAAATTATGCTCGCATTACAGGTTATATAAATTAGAAGTGTGAAGAATCGTATACAAAACAGCAGGGGTGTAAACAATTAATTGCTTATAAGCACGTTATAAAAAATGCAAACCGCATCACAGGGTATACAAATCAAATGCGCTAAGTGTGAACCAATTGTTATTAAAAATGCCATGGTACGTGGGAAAAAGCACTCGAAGTTATTGATTCGTGCTATACAAAATCCACTCGCTTCGCTCGGGGATTCGAAAGCACGAATCAACACAACTCTCGGCATTCTCCTTAACATTACTCGTATAAAAAAACTCGGAGCCGCGAAACTCACTCGTAAATCTATGTGCACATTATGTCATGCCTGACTGGATCACTTATCCAAAGCAACTGTGTAAAATGGGATGAAAAGGTCTATTATGTAGGAAATACGCATGGTTAGTATCCAGTAGGGTTAACGAATGAGGTTCGCGGAACGGGACCCCTGGTGTGAAGAGTTATTAGTCTGGTGGGAGCCATAGTCCGGAGCTTCATAGACGATAACGGATAACGGGGAACTAAGGTTGGGTAACGAGCAATTGAATCGATTGCCTATTGTTCACAAATTGTTCCCGAATATGAGTACGCCGACAATGGTTACTTCTACACCGAAATGCTAAAACAAAGTTGTGGATTTCCATTTGAAGACATCGATTTGAACGAAGTATTTTCACAGTGTTATAGTAGATTCATCCCATAGTGTCACCCTCTAGTACTTTTACGAAGTTATGGCTTGGATGAGGGGATGTGCATTGGAGGAAATTAAATACACGCTAAATCTATTCAAACATATAGTCCACTAGCACAGAAAAATCAATTATGTGCTTAATGAAATCATTCAAGTAACGTAAACGCATATAGCTACATTAACTCTAAAAACTTTCTGACTAATCGTATTTGCTTTAATAGTATTCATGTAACAGGTGAGTTAAACGCTACTGACTTTTGAGGTTTGAGCGCCCGTGTTTTGGATACGAGGGAACAAAAAAGTCTTTGTACTCCTTCTGTATTAGTTCGTTCAGGAAGCAGACGAATCGAGCCACATATTCTGCCTCCTCTCCCAAGTAATCAACGCTGTCCAAAACTTTTGTGGCGGTGACACGATGGGTTGAATCTACTATGGTACGTGGTAAAGCATTATGTACATGTAAAAAAAAACCTGATTTGTTCACTATTAAAATGATCGTAGAAAAATGACAGCCAACTGGGACTAACAACGGATAAAAAGACGTTTTTACCGTTATTTGAACTTTTTGAGCCCCAGTTGCCAGTTAAAATGATGTTTTTACGTTAATTTTAACAGTGTTGAAAAATCCGGGGTGTCATTATCGAAAAAATCTCTGAGTCAACATTTATTTTATTTATTTATTTATTTATTTATTTATTTATTTATTTATTTATTTATTTATTTATTACATTTTGTGTTTAGCTGCAGAAGCAAAATTCCCTAAATGTAGCACATGCAATTGTCAATTTTGAATTGGCATCTTTTAAATATTTTCCCCTGGATTTTTTTTTATATTTAATATATTTATATTGATTTTTTATTTGAATTTGTGCAGTTACTGTAAGTCCCATACCGCCTTATAGAGGTGTAATGTACCAGAGTTTGTTTTAAATGTATTTTCATTCACTCCCGTTTGCTATTGACTGATTTAAGGCAGATTTCGTTTTAATCATCGTTCAACCTTAATGTAGATCTGTCTTATAACAGCATCTTAGCACATTTTTTGAAGAGCGCCCCCAATTTCTTTCGAAAAAAATGAGATTTTTACACGGTTGCATTGGTAACTGGCTAGTAAACTATACCTGTGAATGATTAAGCTCCACAATGTCTATGTGTTGCAAACGAAAGAATTTTGTAACTAGAATAATTAATATCGGGATCCCGATAATAATTCAACGGCTGCTGGAAATGGCCTTCCAATATGAAATAGCGGGGAAATAGCGCCATGTTCGTATCTACGCTCATCTATTAGTTGTTTTATTGGTTCAGTCAAGTCAAGTTAGAGGTCATTTTCTTGAGGTGGCACTATTTCATCATGGACGGGCATAAACTTAGCATTCCAGCTCTGCCGTTAAGTACAATCTAGGATCTCAATTCTAATTACAAAAATCGCTCATTTTATGATTATACCATTTTTGATCATTCTCCTCGTTCGCAGGTGTAGTTTTTTAGACAATTAAACCAACATAGCCTGTGCAAAAATATCAAATTTTGAAAATTGGGGCGCTCTTCAAACAATGTGCTAGTATTGCTTTAAGTTTATTCCTATTTTCTCAGGAAGATCTACAAGGTATAATATTTTTAATACATTTCACTCGTGTGTTCGTTTGATATTACAGGTACAGAAAAATGATACACGTTTGTGGATTCAAAAAACTGTTGCGCACAGAGGATGCGAACTAAGAGAAACGCATGGTAAATATTTGGAAGATTGGGAATGGTGTTTGAAAGCAATAAGTTTGGCCGACAACCCTTACCCTTACACTTATGGCTATTCACCCGACCGTCGTGTGAAGCTGGATTGAAACTGCATTTGCTCGGGCATGTGCTATGTGCCAAAAAGTTACAGGAATTGCCAATAGGACGCTTTTACAGGGGGTCAATAAGCTACATGCAGTAAATCAAAGTAACCGTGATACTTCCGAAACTTTTTGGACACTGTCCACTGTTCGGGAGAGGAGGCATTTTGTATCCACAGAAGCAAGCCATATCAAGAGGCAAAAACTGGATATGTTTAACGTTTACCATTTGGCCCTATGTCATGCAAACAGGCGCTATACCAGGGGTGTCCAACCTGCGGCCCGCGGGTCATTTGCGCCCCGCTAGGTCCTTCCCTGAAAATTTAAGATGCATAAATATCTGAAGCCAAACTTTATAAACATTATTGGGAACTTAGTCCCATTTTATCAATCTGAAACCAAAATTTTCAAAAAATTGTGGAGAAATTAGTCCAATTTCCTCAAAATGAAGCCAACATTTTTCACAATTTGCTAAAAAGCTCAACAAAAATTATTTTTGTTGGTTAAATTTGACCCTAAATCTGCATTTCTGGTATTGCTATGCGTTCCTTTTTGGCAAATATTTGAAGAGATTTGGGTCCTACTTCCACACTTTTGTAGGCACGTCATAAACCAAACTTGAAAGTCCGATTACTTGTTTGCGGCCCGCAGTAGTTGTGGATTTAATCAATGCGGCCCCTGCGTCGAAAAGGTTGGACACCCCTGCGCTATACGGAGAAACTACCCTTCAGAGTAAAAAGTTCTTTGGAATAAAAAAAAAATAAAGTTTTTTCTCCCAAAGGTTTTTATTCCGGAAGGCCGATATTCCGAAAATTCGGAGAAACGACCATTCGAAGTAATGACCCTTCGGAGTAAAAACCTTTCGGAGCAATGAGCCTTTTCCGATTTCAGGATAATGACCGTTCGGACAAATTGCCATAAAATTCGTCTCCCATTGAAAAGCGTGTTCCTAGGAATACGCACTCCACCGTGGTGGTAGATAAAACATTCAGTATAACTATACCTTCCCATGTAATTTAATGTGATCTCCAGAAGAGAGATTTTAAGTAGACGGGCAGAAGCATAGGTGAAGAAAATTGACTTATACACCCACTCATAACCTCTCTAGTTTCTGCAAAAGCGCGCCACTTTATGAACTTCATCAACGGCAACCTAGAATGCCAATTGAAGAGCAACATAAGAATTACTTGGAGTCAATAGCTTTCATTGTTCAGTTTCATACTTATTTGATTCTTGAGTAAACTCAACAGGCAAATTTCTTTGGGTCTTTGTATCTTTTCCTTGTTCGTGATCTAATCGTCGGTCGCCTGTGACGTATTCGATATTTTGGATTCTTTGGAGAAATTTAGCATATTTTTGTTTTGTAGTATTCTACAAATTCACTAGCGATCAAACCTCAAAATTTCTTAATTAGTAAAATATGAACTAATTATGACCTATTTGCAAAACGTTAAATTGACCGCATAACATAGCGACGTATTTGTATCTATTATGCGCAAGCCAATAGCATCGTATCTGCATTTTGAAATACTTCACCGTTTCACATAGTGGCGTATTTGTGCGACTTTTTTCGGTTCACGGTAGAGTTATTTTGTCGTTTTCACATAGTGACGTATCTGTGGAAACGCCTCACACAACGACGTATCTGCGCGACGTATTTACTATTTACACGTTGAAATTGCTATTATGTCGTTTTCACATAGTGACCTATTTTATTTAACATTTTTTTCGCACATCTAAACAAATTTGAAGTTGATTAGTTACATATATTCGAAATTCAACTTATTTGGGCGAGTTTCCACATGGTTTTGGAAATATGTTTTAATTAACAGTATGGAGCAAATTGAAATCGCAAAATCTTCAAATTCGTTTTTTCTCAAAATGCGTATTTTGCAAATACGTCATATAGCTGTGAAACTGCTCGTAAACTACATTGAAAGAAAGGCGGTACGGGTCAACTGAGCAGGCAAATTTCTAGAAAATTCAAAAAGACATTAGTGCGGACTCTCAAATTTCTTACACCACTTGAAATGTTCATGTCTGTTCTTGGAAGCCAAGAGTGAATAAAAAGATTTTTGAAAGTTGATCATTTCCATACAGTGCATGAGATCAACAATTGGCATTTACGCAAGATAGCACAAGACGCGTGGATGATTGGGCGGTACATGTAACAGTAGGTGTCAGGTAGTTGTTTTATGTTTAATTTACTAGGTGTTCAATGTTTCAATTGATTGTATCTCTCTCTCTCTATCTCTCTTTCTCGTTCTCTTCAGACCTGAATTTAGATTCTAAGGCAATTATACAAGAATTGTTAAAAATCCATTCTTATCGACGGGTACAAATTTAACACTGGCGTCTTCGTCTTACTGACCTCCATTGATCCATTGAGGGCGTATATTCTGGATTCTGCGGTAACACTCAGATTTACTTTAAAGAAATATTCCCATAGTAATTTCAAAGATACTGCACGGTATATCACCGATGTTGATGATCCAAGGAGAATCACCAAGGTAAAATACCTACCCGGCTAAATAAGACATAAATTTAAGAAAAATAAAATATAACATTTTCGTGCAAATTATAGAAAATGTATTTTGTCTGAATATACGTCTAGTCCTTTTCCTAAAGGCTCGCCGCTAGGTCGGAGTCTAACAGGCTCACTAGAACTTATCAAAACACCATTATTTTTCATAACGGTGTGCTTCTCATCCTTTATCTATTACATATAGGTACCGTCTCTTAAGAAGATGTTTATGAAGTTGGCGTTTAATCGACTTACAGCAATCGAAGCCCATCTTCAAATGATTGGTGAGAATAAATATAAGATTGGTTTTAAATGCTATGGTCATCAAAACTTTCAAAGTTGAAAGTAACATGTATATATTCCAATTTAAAATAGTCTTATTTGTGATTACACTCGTTTTGCGAGGATGCGTGTTTATCCAGGAAAATCAATTGACGAGTTCCTGCATTTCCAGAATCCATAGCAAAAATGTATAGATGACACCACCGCAACGCAAATACGCATGCGTATATGAACGAGTTCGAGTGCTAAAATTTCGAAACCGAAGGTGATCTTCGGCAAAATGCGGATATTATGTCATGAACAGCAATCTATGCTCGATAAGGCTACTGCTAATATTGTAACATAACTATGGCTTCCAACATTGTTAGAAATAATATCACATCTCATAATGATATGTATCAAAATATCGTGAATGGTAGCATTGTTTGCAATAATTATAATTGATAATGTTTCAAATACTGATATACCACCACTGTCGATGAGACTCTCTCTTGAGCAGATTACGCTGAAAAGAAATCCCTCTCCGAGCATTTGTTATGTTTAAAAAAGCCAAAGGTCTCTAGAAATTATGTTGCAAATGTTGCAAAACCGTGCTGCTAAATTAGTTCCTGGGACGAACTGGTTCGATTCAAACACTGATGCTCTCTATACCTTAAGATGTAAACCACAAGATGATGTTGCCATGTACAAAAGAGTCAACAATCTTGCCCCTTCTTACCTGACCAATCGCTTCATTAAATGAAACAAGTTTTAACACAAGATATCAAGATATCACGTAAGAAACGTAGTATATATTCTGCACTGGTGCAATATCCTGGAACTCATTAAAGGTTGATATGAAAAATGCTGGCTCGGGAAATGATATTAAAAATATGTAAATTGTTTATGCCCCTTGTAGAGTCGATTCGCGTGATACGTTTATCCCCCTGGAGTTTTGGACCTATTCAATTAAGTCGGAGATGGAAAATGAAAGAATTCAAATGCACGTGCCACACCGGATTATGTTGGAGGACACTCCGGTCATATAACTCACTCACCTGCCACTAAATACGATTTCATTCATGTATGGAAGCGCACAATAGTGTATTTCAGGCCTTAACATTCCTCACAATAACATGATTAACAGAAGTCCCTGCGCCTCATTGAATTTTCACCTCCGCAAGAATGGTACGGGGTCACATATCAGATGAATCGAGTATAATTCATAAGTGGCTTGTTGTATATTTTTATTTGTACTTTTTTCCCTTTTATGTATTTTTTAATCGTCGTTTGTATTATATTAATATCACTTTGTAAATCACGGACCTACTGAAAACCAACTCTGGTTGATGTAGATTTTGTATTTTAGCTATATATATAAATAAAGCTCACAAACAAACAAGTGCTTGAAACTACGCGAAAGTAATGTTTCACATGAAATTAATGAACCAGAAATGTAGAGTAATATCAACGGAAGAAACATAAGTGATGGTCCATACCGAAATTTATGGCAAAAGGAGAAGTTTTTTATTGTAATGTTGCCGTCTACCGCGGTCTTCCTGATGAAAATATCGCCATTTTGGAATTTTGGGACGCATGCGTGTAGCCTACTTGCGCTCTAGTGATGTCATCTGGACATTTCTGGGAATTCGGTAAAAGGTTAATACAACTTCTTCTCTGCGTGGGCTGAGGCCAAAATTGTTGCATGGCCTCATCTGCCATTAAGTTTGAAGATCGAGTCATAAGATTTAATCTGTTCTTCGTGACTTGTGATCGTTAATCGCTACCTATTAAAGTGACAGGAGGAGATTTTTTTAGGATACGAATTTCTTTCAAATTTCACTGGATTGGTTGTAGACCACCTACCGAGAACGTTTCGAAGGTACAAAAGAAAACCGCAAACCTTGTTTTGAACTTGCCTGCTATCGAAATCGTTCCCCATAGAAAACCATGCTTTGACTTTCTGTCGTGCACGACAGAAACTACTAAATCATCATATTATTACATAAAGACGGCATATTCGGCTTATTCACTTCAGGTGTGATCTAAAACGTTGGTAAGCATTCCAAATATGTAAAAATCCGGTGATCGAGAAAAATTGGGGGCGCTTCTTCCTGGAAATCTCCTCATGTCTCTTTAATGCGATATGATATCGATATGTCATACAAGTGAATGCATATAGTCCCGATAGCCTTAATATGACCTTGCAAAAGAGTCTGCACAAAATGTTTGGATTGTTTCTAGGCAATATTGACCTGTTGATTCCAAATCTCGATGATGCAACTTTGTCATCCTTGAGCATTTTGAGATAGGGAAGGGGGTAGTTTAACAGGGACAAAATACGTACGTTTGTGTGTGTTTGGGGGTAGTGGTGTGCGAACAATCACGCACCTCTCTTTGTCCTTTCCCCCTCTGTCCCATCTATATCTCCCGCCATTAAACCTAATTCTGTTTCTTGGTTTTATTTTGGTTTTATACTTGTAATTTTAAGGCAAAGATTCCTCGGTAATTCGTGCACAAATATACGATGCTGTTCGAGATGTCCTCACCACAAGAGAAGCACGCTTGAGACAAGGTATTCCGGATGGTCTGGTCGATAGAAAGTAAGTGAAAAAGATGTTAAAGGTCCATGGTTCCATGGCTAATAGCCTTGTCCTCAGAACATCAATTTTACCGAAGTGGTCAACATTATGGTTTCTATATTGAGACCGGTCGAGTGCAGATTCGTCGGAACCATATATCCAATACGGAATAAAGTCCAATCTCGTTGTAACATCATCCATGAAAATGTGTTCCGACGGATCTACAGTCGATTGTTCTGTGTTATTCTTGTTTACCCTATTGGTTTTAATGTTATGAGCGAAAAACTCCTCAGTTTGTCGGCCAATATTAATTTTACAGGGTATTCTACTGGGCTTGAGAAAGTAATGTTTTTAGCTCTCACATCAAAACGAATTGAATATCGGTGTGAAACTTAAGATAATTCAATCCAGATAAACTTTTTTTGGTTTGGTGTTTTTTTTAGAAATTGTGCACAGGTGTGAAATCAGATTTGCCTTTGTGTGGGAATGTGTGTGTGTGTGGGTGGGTGTGTGTATGTGTGTGTGTGTGCGTGCGTACGTGCGTGCGCGCGCGTGTGTGTGTGTGGGAGTGTGTGTGTGTGTGTGTGTGTCTGTGTGTGTGTTTCTGTGTGTGTGTCTGTGTGCTTGGTATTTTTTTCAGAAAGAATCTTAATTTGGCCTCGAAGCCGCGCAAAAAATATGTACCGGCAACGCATTTTGGATTTTAAAATCCTACTCGTTTAATAAAAGAATACAATAATAGGTAAAGTGTGTGTAAGCGTGGGCGATGCCGCTTTTTCTTTATCTTTCTTGTTCGCAGAAATTCTAATTTTGAGCTAACAAGATGGGATTTTCTTGTAGACGAAGAACTTAAATTACACTTGATTGAGGTAAGATATCGTATTTTTATAAATATTTTAATAGACTTTGATGAAAAAAAGGGCGCGATTTGTTTACATTTTGAAGAAATCGCTGATAGTGGCTTTAATGTTAAGATGCCATCTACTTAAACACGTCGATGATAGTTCTGCCAATTAGAAAATTGTTAACATGTCGGGAATGATATTTTTAAAACAGGTTCGGAAAAGAGCGATCTGAAGTCAAATCACAAAAGGTCATTTATTGCCCTAAATTTTGTCAGGTTTCTGTGAAATCATTAGTTTACTTTTTTAACGAAGGTTGGTGTTGTTGTTTTTGCTATTGCTGTTGGTGTTGTTTTGTTATTTTTGGAGTTGTTATTTTGTTGTCTTATTCTTTTGTATCGCTGGTAGTGATGCTGTTTTGTTTAGTGGTGTTGTTGTCGTTGTTCTGTTGTTTGGCTGTTTTTGTTTTCTTTGTATTTGACATAGAAATTTCACAGTATCATCCCTCACTGCGATAATTGCCGTGTTTTTTTAAACAATTTTATCCAGGTCAATATGTCGCCAGATTTACACGCAGATTTATCCGATTTACCACGAGTTCAACAACTGGAACACATTATGTTTAATTCCTTTAGAGTTGCGGGTTTGACCGATATCCGAAAGCATGGTCTCGGAAGCAGGTACCGATTTCAAATCATATTTTGAGTCATTACTAAAGTGTTTTAGGTTTAGACATCCCAATACAGTAAAAGTACTTAAAGATACAGTATCCGACCGTACCAATGAAATGTGTGCCTTTCTAATCATACCTATAAAATTGCTGCTTTCATAAATAGATATAATGTTGAATTCAAATGATACTTTGAAATTAAAAGGTAACTGTCTTACAAATGAAATTGTGTAAAGAAGCATAAAAACTTCTCAAGTGATACGCATAAATCAATCTAACATTAAACAAATAACTGTATACTTTTCTTATTCAGCTCTTTAAATAGTATTCGAAATTCCGATATCAATGCTGGTATTGGCATCTGCGTACTTTCAGAGTGTGCTACTTGTACAAATAAGGTAATGCACTAGGTATTTTCATCTTTTTTTCAAGGTTTCAAATACGTGTTCAAATGTAACACTGATTTTTTTTAAATTTGACTTCAAGCAATAACAGCAGAGCACACCTGCGAGTGGTAATGCTCAGAAGTGCATATTAATCATAAAAGAGGCGATTTGGTAATTGAAATCGGGATTCCCCATTCTACTGGAACGGCGGAGCTGGAAAAGCCAAATTTCTGTCCGTTCATTGTGAAATAGTGCCACCTCACAAAAATGACCTCTGACTTGACTCCTCTGAACCAACGGAACAACTAATGGATGAGTGCAGACACGTACACGTATATGGCGCTATTTGATGGCTATTTCATATTGGATGGAAGTTTACAGCAGCCGTTGAATTATTATCGGAGATCTCCGATATTAATTATTCTAATTACACAATTCCTTCTTTTGCGATACATGGACAGGTTCAGCCTTTAACATTCACAGTTATTGTTAGCTAGCCAATTACCAATGCAATTGTGCAAAAATCTCAATTTGTTTGAAAAATTGGGGCGTTCTTCAAAAACAATGTGCTGTTATTGCTTTAATTGGGTCAAATTTCTGCTTTGCAGATTGTGATTAAAAACAGTTGTGATTATGCTGTAGTAAGGAATAACATGTACCTAAAATCACCTCCTTATAATCATGGAATTTTTGTTTTCTGGAAAAAAATAAATATGAAATATGCCACATCCCCATGTGTGCACATGACGTGTCAGATCCACCTTACCCCCTTCCCATAGTTGGAGCCTTAAGTCACTGTATTGAATTTTGCTACCTGCCTATACTGAAGTTGAATTTGTCCACTTAACATAAAAATCAACAGTTTTTAAGCCTACACAGAGAAAACGTTGATTTAAAGTGAACTGAACAACCCTGTTGTCGACAACCCCGTTAAAGAACTGTTTAAACATTTAAACAACTGTTTAAACTTTTAAGCAACGCGGTTTTGCAGTATAGCAAATTACATCAAAATTAGAGAAAACTTCAGTCGTCAGTTTCCTGAAACAGTCAAGCCAATCTGTGTCAACCCTGAATTACGGTTAGGGTTAGGTTTAACTTTTTGATTTACGGTTATGTTTTAGGGTGAGAGTTAGGGATTCATAGGAATAGAGTTTAAGTTTAGAATTTAATGTTAGGTGTTGGGTTAGGTCAGGGTTAGGTCAGAGTTGAGGGGTAATGTTAGGTCTAGGTCACTGGTCAAGGTTTAGTGTTATGGTTTCCGGATAGGGTTTAGGACTAAGGTTAGCTTTATGGTTATATTTTAGTGTTAGGGTTAGGGTAAGAGGTTAGTGTTAGAGTTTATGGTTAAGTAGGGCTAGGGTTAAGGTTAGAGTTAGGGTTTAGGGTTAGGGTTAGGGTTAGCATTAGGTTTAGGGTTAAAGGAAGAGTTAGTTAGGGTTAAGATTTACGGTTAGAGTTAGGGTTAGCGTTAGGTGGGGTAATATTTAGGGTCAGGGTTTAATTCAAAACAACCAAAATAGTGCACAATGTGCGAGGAGAAGCAAAAAAAATGACCTCTTTTTGCGCGCATAGAAGAAGTGATAAGCAGCGATTTGCTGATCTGAAACATCGAAAAAAATTACTAAAATTCGTATTTTAGTATTTTTGTTACTGGCATGGATGTGCTAACATAACCTGCAAGTGATTGGCATGAAATCCGTGTATTGAAGACAAGGCAGTACTTTTTATCTGATTCTGTAATTTCTATACGTGCGTATCAAAATTCCAACTTGAGATTAAAAAAAAGCCTTTTCCGGTGAATATCCCAGATTTATAAGCAAAATATTGTGCACCATAGATGTACAGTTTGTCCTCAAATGCGAACATTATTGATCTTTGTTTTGTTCTGTACTAGTGTTAACCACAATCAGCTGTTTGGTGTAGATTTTGAGATGCCAGCGCAGGAGATAGTATATGACAAATTTCCTCAAATACTTTTTTTCACTATTTGGTGTTTTTGTTCATACATTAGTTATATGGAATTGTACATACTTATCTTTGATTTATAAGCTAAAAAATGTATTTTCCCATTTTTTTTATTCTCTCGCATTATCGCAGCTTATCCCTTTAATGTTTCGCCCCTGATTTCCGAACAGATCAAGTGATCAATATTTTACAGAATTTTTTTTAAAGTAATAATGTTGCCTTTGGATAGTCAGTATGTGTGCCACGTCATGGAGAGAGAAAATTCCAAATGGGAATTTGGGAAGTTTGGGGTTTTTTTCAGAATTTGGGAGACCACTTTGGCCCCAACCCTTATGTACCAACAGAGTGCAGAGACTTATGACTTACCCCCCCCCCCCCTTCTAGTAGATTCAACCCTAGTTGTCAACAAGAGGAAAAATTTGGGACAGCGTCGATTAGTGGGAGAGGGAGGCAGCAGAAAAAAGCAAATATTGGCAGTATCACTGTTTCATGAAAGGACGAGTTAATCTGCCTTTGATGTTGACATTTTAACAGAGAGTGCAAACAAAGAATTAAACACTTTTGTTTCCTTCGTACACCAAAACACAAAGGCGCTCACAAGTCGTAACTTCAACTAACCTGTTACAGTGATACCACTTGAAGCAATGCGATTAGTCAGAATGTTGAGAGTTGAATGTAGCTATAAATGTGCTGACGTTTACTTGAATGTTTTAATTAAGCATAAGGGAATTGATTTTTCTTCTGGTATCGGAATAATTGTTACAATAGATTTAGCGTGGGATTTAGTTTCACCCACTGCACATGCCCCTCATTTCAATGCCCTTTACTTCGGAAAAGTACTAGAGGTGACACGATGGGTTGAAATCTTACTATAAAGTGTTATACACATAATAATATTTTCTTCCATTCAAAGGATTGTTTTGTGTGCTCACACTGCATGGGAGAAGAAGAGGAGAAGCAGATAATCCGATTAGCATTTACTGAACAATCAATCGACCAAAACATGAGACGGTTTACCAGAGAAATGGTTCGTATTTGTTTGGAGGAAAAACAATGTTATTTCTCTAAACTCAGCCTGCCTTAAATGTTTGAAATATTTAAGCGGCAAGCACATTTTCACAAAATATGACATTTCTCAATTGCTCTCAAATGATAGAAATTTCATATCGATTTGAAAATTGCAAATAAAAAAAATCATACCACCAACACAGATAGGGACATTGAATGAGGATATAAAGATATCCAGGTTAATTTGTAGGCCAACTTAAGTTTTACATAACTTTATCACAACAAATGTGTATATTATATGAAATTTTGGACTCGTACTCACTGATATTTTAAAACAAAAAGGTTGTATAGACGGGCGAACAGTGTTCATAGCGTGAAACATGCGGTGTTTTGTGTTAAAAGCCATTTGCGTCGTCTTGCTGGGAATTTAGCTCCGACGGCGACGCTAAATTACAAAATCGTTCTGTTACCCATTAAGGAAGCTGATTTGTCTTAATTCATTTCGGGTGAGGACTTGTGATTATAAAAAGCTTTACAACATGCAAAAATATCGATTTTGAAAAAATCTTGAGCGCGACACGATTTTTCAAAATGTGCCAGGGTCTTTTAAGTATTTACACAATATATAAAAAAATTCTTAATTTTGAAAATTATTACCTAAAATAATTGACTCCATGTCAATATGTAGAGATGATTATTAAAATCTTGTGAGTAAGTTGCAGTATTTATTATATAACACCTAAGTAGTCCTCTGTCATTTGATTGTTAGGATTTGCGGTCACATGTCATTTTAAATAAATGATATATTGCATGATTACGTCACGTAATGGGATATTTTAGTTCATTCGGCGTGATTTTGTTCCATAACCTTCGTTCTTTGCACGCCTCATGCGTCTTCACAAACCACTCCTACGGACTCGCCGTGGCTATTAATGCATCGTTAGCAAGGCCCAAAGTGCCCGTATAAGTGCGCTCGCGTATAAGTATATTCTTCACTTGGACATTAACTTGATATTATGCCGACCGCAGCTTTATATATTTTATATGACGTATTGCGGCAAAGCGTCACATAACGACGTATTCGTCGTATTTGTGACAGCATATTTACGTATATATATTTTTGAAAGGAAAATAATGTGACATGTTTCTTTTCAGACACAAAGAGAGGATTTGGATTATGTTATTAGACAGGACGAAAAACACCTATAGGGAAAATGATCAACTCACAAGAGCATGGTTTCGAGCTAAATGTATTGTGACCCTGATTGCGTTGCAAAAAAAGTACACTTACAGAGAGCGAAATACTACACCCGTGGTACTATTTAAAGAGTCATTTTATGTTAAAAGATTGTGGTGGCACTCTAAACCAATTTCAACATTACAAGATCTTGTAAACTACTCACTACCTGACCAAAGTGTTGTTAAAAAATCACCGACGTTTTCTGATATGCAATACGTAATAGTCAATATTTAGTACCTGTATTTTAAATGTTTCCAATCATTTAGGCAGTAAAAATGCTACGGAAAATTGGTTTTACCACTAGTCGCTGGACTCAATATTTGGCAATGGTGACATTTTCAAGATGCGAGGTATAAGAGTTAAGCCGCCTGGTGATCAAGAACAGCTGCTTGCCAGATCATCGGCAGCTTGACGGCTTGAAGATGCGTACCGGATGGGACGAGAAAATGTCGGAAAGCAATTGCCGAAAATTGTAAGGAAGTTGTCCAGATTATAACCAACTTTCCGTACTACTTATAGGTAAGTGATCTGAAAAGTTACCGACCTGTTGCTAACTTAATTTTTTGTTGTATTCCTTAACTGCAATGCCTCTCCTTTTGTCATCTCATTTCACTCCAGGACTGGATCTCAACGGATATCTATGGATATTGTTAAACACCATTTGACAATGCTCTCGTCTTGTATTTCAATATGTGTTGTTTTGTCCTGCTCTGTTCCGTTTGTCCCCGTACTGTCTTCGTCTATACCAATAAGTTTACATTTTAAATATCATTATATGTATGGTGGGATCATGCTCAAACTCCCCCGGACTTATTATGGACTCTCCGATTTTCGTTCAGGCCATTACAAACTCGATACATTTTATCATGAAGATGTAATGATTAGTTTTAAATATCTTTAACTATATAATATATCATCAATTGGTAAGTACTGAATGAATGAAAATGCTAATAAAAAATTATCTGAATTCTGAAAAAACCATTTCAATTCTCGCAACGTCTGGATTAGCAAAACAAGCTATATGCAGGAAAACATGTTCTGGTGAGAGACCCTGTAGTCCGCCTACTTTTGTGTGCTTTTTCATCTGCTTATGTGACGAATATTCCAAAATTAAGTTTTTGCAATTTCGTCATTTAAACAAATTAAAGGGCATAAAATCGGGTAAAATGTTTTCTGTCCCTTTTGGCAGTGATGGCGGTCAAGCTTCAGTTAATATAGCAACTCACCAATAAACCAAATACAAAATTACAGCGGCAACACAGACCCAACCACAAACCGCTTTGCTTGTGGACCAATCATAGAAGTGTTACATGGCCAATTTTGACCTCGTTATCATATTCATATTAAACTCGAAACGAGTTTGTGGAATAAATAATAATAAATAAGGCAGGCATTTATATAGCGTCTTAACAGGGCTAGGCGCCAGGGTTAAAAAATCATAGGGGGCGAAACATCATAGGGGAGGGGAGAAAACAGTTCAAAATGAACTTATTTTGGTTTTAAAACACCCTAATTTTGCGCAAAGACCTGTTTTCCGAATTTTGAAAATCCAGGGGGCGGCGCCCCCTGCCACCCCCATGGCGCCGCCCGCCCATGCTCTTTAAGAGATAAACCAGTTATCGCCGCGCACTAACACTTATCTTATGGATAACGGACAAGTAGGATTTAAAAATATTGAAAAATTAAAATTTTTCGTGAGACTTCGAGTTAGAATCAGCACTATGAATAAATGCACTTAAAAAATCACGAAATCGGAACTGAACATGAAAAGAGAGTGTTCGTGTGATGAGTTGGAAGTTTGACTGCCGGGACATTAATCACACTGAAATGCACTAATCCATGAAATGATCACACTTTCAGTATCATTTCAGGTGATAATTTCAGCGGTACTACTTTCATGTTCATTACAGATTTCAGTTATTTTTTTCTCAGGATTTGACGGTCAAATTGGGATTGCTTGGCCACCAACGCTGCCCAAAAGTATAATATTTGTTAAAGACATTATTAAAATTTAATGAAGTTTCAATTTCAAATGGTGACAAGTATAAACAAAATGAAATCTCCACACTCTTTAGCGGCAAGCATAAGCAGTTAAGTAAACAAAATATAGTTTCGTTTGCTTCGCCTGTTAAATCCAAACAATGCCATCTACCACCTCGAGGTATCAATTCGATCCCTAAACATAAATTCGATTAAACCGGACAAAATTGACACAGAAAACAAACCTACATGATTGACGTTTACCATCAAACTATGACTTTTCTGCACAGGAAAGACCGACACCTCAAATGAAATTAGAACATGCACTCCTCAAAAATACACTTGTAACTTGTGTGTTTTTAAATGCACAGTCAATTTGCAACCAAAACTACTGATTTATGCGATTTTTCTTTTATGATAACTACTTCAATATAGTTGCATTACACTTAAGCGACCAAGGGGGGTTCCTATGGACCCCCAATTCTATTTTCGGCGCTGGGCCGCTTTACGCGTTTGATTTTTTGGCCTGCCGATTTTTTTGTAATTGTCTGACTTTGAAATTGCTGCTTCTTTTCATACCAAAAAATTGAAATTGACCAAGCCGTTTAATGAGTTAATTAGTGGGGTCCCTGGCCCCCCCCCCCCCGCTTGGGCATTAACGGAAGTCATCTGAGCATGATTTTTCATTATCACAGACCAAAGCTAATTTTTTGCTGATATATGTTCACACATATCATGTAGCAAGATCAATTATTAGAACATTAAAATAACCCTTTTAATGTGCTGACACCACCGATTTCGTTGTGGGACTTTGCAAACCGTTACTGTAGCAAACTCTATGGGAAAATTACGTGCATTTTGCAACACACTCGTTTAAAAAAATACAGGATCCCTAAAGACATGCGCAGTTAGTTTGTGTTAAATATATGTAATTTGGGTCTTCTAAATAGATATCAAAACACAAAATAGTTTTCAAAAAGTTTGATGTAAGAGCAAAGGCTCATTTGAAATTTTCGTCCAATTTTCGCATGTTTTGAAATGCAATGTTTTTCCCCTAATTTGGCAGCCCGAAATAAAAAAAAAAATAACAAATGTCATTTTTTATTGCGATTTGGGGTTGTCTTCTGATCTCACATGTGGTAAATATAATTTCTTTGCAAAAATTCCTCGGGAAAGTGGTTCGCTTAATGTGGGGGTCCCATGAAGCGATCCCCCCCCCCCCCCTCCTTGGGCACCAACGGGAGTGAAAACCCTGGTCACTTAAGTGTTAACTTGCTTGGCTTGGTGATTTAAAAAACAAAATAAAAACTATTGGGACATGACTCGTCTTGGTTGATGATCTTTTTCAACTAACCTGTAGTCAGCAGAATCGTAGGTAGATTTGCAATATTTCGCAGGCAATGTCTGTGTTGCACACAGTCATTCTCACTTTGAACAACCTGTGTGCGATCAAAATTTTTCTCAAAGGAACTTTCTTCACCAGTTGAACCTGTCGTTATTTATCGTCCACATTAGTAAAAAGAACTTGTCATTTCCGTCGTATGTTCTTTGATGAAGTATCTGAATATTTGCTATGCTTACTGCTTCTTCTCCGTGTAATTTACTTGTTGCTGGGATTGTTAATTTCCAATGGGATTTACACGGATGACATTTTTATGCTACTCAATTGAAAGACATCTTAGAATCATTTAATTTGACCAAGTTACCATGAGGCAACGCACACCAATGGACACGCTTCGGATCTTGCCATTACTCGCTCTTGTGATAATTTTAGGGAGTGTTAATAAATACTTTGGTGTTGGGGTTGGTAAAGTTGAACTTCGCCATCAACGACATTTTGACCCCCCCCCCCCTTTTTTTTTAGGTTCGAAAAATTTTTGATCCTCCCCTTTGAGTGTCGGTGCTTAAAATTGTTTTGTATCCCATGCCAAGCCTTCAGAAAAAAAAAACATCAATTGCAGAGGCATGATGCATACAGAATCCTTATAGGGGCTGACCAGGTAAGCTCCAACGCACTATCATAAGGTGGGAGCCCGGCCTCATTAGAAGGTAAAAATTGACGAAAAGTGCCATATATAGCCCCCCTTTAAGCAATGCTACAGGAAACAAGTTCTTTTTTATTTATGGGCGTACAGATAACAAGTATAAGTACTCTAACCCTATGGGCCACATTAAAAATAATTTTTACGCCTAACTTCACGACAACAGGGTTGTACATACGGACTCTTGCCTTGGGGAGGAAAAAAACAAAAAAAAGAATAATTAAACCCATTAGCAAAGTGGTTAAATTAAAAGAGAATGAGATTTGGTGTGAGTAACATTTTCTCTTGTACATATGTTAAAACAATTTTAAATTCGCAATGTTCTCACAATAAATATAATAACTTGGGTATGGGCTCCGTGCACAAATAAATAGTTGATGGACTTTTTGTTTGCATCGCAGATCAACCAAGCATGAGAAATACAATACACCGCGGGGACTCTGGTATCAGTCGCAAATTAAACAGTTTCAGGGTTATGTTAAAACTGGGCATATACAAGGTGGGTGAACTTCCAGGCATAGTGTCTGAATGATTCATGTGGTGGGACAGG
>JAMKCH010022439.1:0-42885 GCA_023653785.1 Ophioderma brevispina | reverse complement strand
TATGCCCTATTAGCATAAATTAAATGGCCGCCATTTTATAAAACGTTTGTTTTGTCACATACCTCACGATTTAAGGGCTTGTAATGACTCTCATTCTTGTGTCTATACAAATGTTCTCAGGGTTAAGGCATACAATTAGAGCATTAGTTATAGCATAGGTCAACTTAGCAGTTAATTTGCATAAAAAATTCATAATGGGCTGGCCATTTTGACATTTTTGTAATAACCAAGAATCTAAGGTTTGTACTTCATTCTTGTGTCTATACATCTGTTTTCAGGGTCAAGAAGAATATACATAGATCATTAGTTATGATCATGCGCCATGAGTTGGAGGTATACAAAATGAGGGTGGCCGTTACCTTTTCACAAATATTTCATTTTACAGGGAAATTTATATCTAGCTTTGATATGGTAGCAAGTCCATTTTGTGCTTCTTTACTTTTTGAGTGTCGTAATTTTAAGTCAGTCGGGGCAGAGAGGTTGGTGCCTATGGATGAGGTTCCTACGGATGAAGGCATGTGTTTAAAGTCGAGGGATTTTGATATTCGGGGCTTTTTCATTTTTTTTGGTTATAATATCTTTGTAACCCTCCATTATTTAAAGGTAAATAACATCTCATTTTTGTTTGTTGTGGTTTATGGTGGCATTCATTTTGACCACACAACAGTTTAAGCGATGATGTTAATTGAAGGTAACATTAGACCTGGCCACACAAACTGTTGTACTTTTTACATCAAATTTTCACTTTTCCACCTTAAATTACACTTGTGCACCTATATATGCACATACAGGTTTGCATATTTTGTCTTCCTTACATTTTTAGCGTTACACAATATATAGAGTTTTACAGCTATCTCAAAAAAATGAATGACTTATCTCTCACTTTAAGTGTGAAAACGTGTAATATTTGGTAGTTTCAAGCTGTAACACACTTTGCTCCCAACTCATGGTCATGGCCCTTATAGCATTATGTCCTGTGACAGTTTAATTTGCATAAATATTCAAAATGGCCGCCGTTTTAAATTTATGAATTAATTGTCCTATATGGCATACTACCTTGACTGATTGTCTAGTTTGTGTTCTCTGACCCTAAAACATATGTACTAGACACAAGAATTAGTCCTTTACAGCCCTTAAAACTTGAAGTATGTAACAAAAAATGTTAAAAATGGCGGCCATTTTGAATTTATGCAAATTGGCACACTTTCCCATAAAAATTTGCTTTGGGGACTGAAAGATTTGGAATCAGCATAAAATTTCCGTATAGAACACTGTTTCAATTGCTTTTACTCAAAAATGCCGTCGACTCCTTATTTGCTTTTTGAAATGGAACCAGTCATGCGACTTCAAAGATAACTGTTCAAAAGCAACCGCCTATTCATGTCATCGGCTTAAATCTAATCGATTGGGACCCAAAGAATTACGATACTTGCTGGAGAACATTACATACACCTGTTATTAAATCCTACAAAACATTCCAATTCCGTTTTTCAATTGGTATTTGCACAGGGTCTATACACTATGGTTGTGACCAGTCCAAAGAACACAGCGAAATGTCCTCGCCGCACTCAGTTTTACATTTGACCTCAATTTTCAAAGTATTTTTGCACTTGGACACTTTCTGACACAAAAAGTATGGTTTGAGAATGTATTGATATGCTTTATCAATCATTCATCATATCACATTTCACAGGAAATAACCGGAAATTTGTAAATTAGGCTAAATAATAACATCTTTTAATTGACCCCCAAAACTTGACTCAATGTTAGCTTACCGAAAAAGGGTCGATTTTGCAGTTTTCTTTCGTTAAAAAGGCACTGATTTCCTCATTATTTCGCCAACGATTAAAATAAATAACAACATCAGAACAACCGCGGAGTTCATTGCCAGCAGAGATCTTTTAGCTGGAAATTAATAGCTATTTTGGTGGGAGAGTGTCACTTACTTCCTTTGTTAAACCTTCCCCACGGCCAAGCTGAGCGGTTGACACATTACTTCAAAGATCCAATCGCGAGTGGCCCTTGAAGTTCCTAACAATTAGCTGATGAATGAACGTATCCCTGGTACTCGATTGCAAATCGGGAGCCATCTCCTTCTTTTCTCATCTTCTCTGGTTTATCACAAAATGTGATTATTGATTTTACTGAGAGGTGCGACAATGTTCCGTTGGAGGCTTTCCTGAGCAATACTTTGCATCCTGAAACTGGGAATCTCGCCTTAAACACGTAATTGCCCAAGGGGGGGGGGAGGTTTGGTTTTTGTTTTTAGTTTGTCGATTGTTTTTTTGTTTTTGCGATTTCTCGGTTACGCAAATTTTTCAAGGAGTTTTTTTGCTAATTGGTCTGATTTATAAATACGCTCTCCTGATCAAAACAATAATCCGCCCACGCTTCATTAGAATAATTAGGTTGGGTCCCTAGGAACCCCCACCCCCCTTGGGCACTAACGGAAGTGAAAAAAATCAAGATATTTTACTAATTAAAAAATATAGTAATTAAATCTTGGGATTTATTTGCTTAGATATATATCTTAGGAGGTTATTAATTAATAATTAATAATACTTAAATCAAATAACCTTTTATATGCTGATAGCATCAATTTTAATTTTGTCATGCCGTGCTCTTAACTGTGTAAGTCTATGGGAAAATAAGGCGATTTTGAAGTTTCCGAGAAAAATACAAGATGGTATAAATTTGGCTATATTTTGCAATGATTATTTTAATTGCTTATTCTAGAGTAGATATAATGAACTATTTTGGTTCAAAACCTTATATTGGAGTTGCTGAGGATGGAAATGTGCGAGCCCCTCTTTTCGTAGAGTGACCATTTCAATTGGCCATAGGTCATAGGTCAAAGGTCGGATTTTCATTTTTATTGTGGGTATGTGGTTCTTATGTGACCCCCATTTATTTGTGTTAGTGTCATGATCAAACTCCCACGGGATAGTGGTTATCTGGGTTGGGTCCCTAGGAACCCCCCCCCCCCCCTTGGGCACTAACGGAAGTTTTTTAGCTTGGGCACTTAAGTGTTATTGAAAAACATTACTTGCAAAAGACCGTCGTAACAACTGGACATGTGATACAGTCTCCCCAGAGGTATGTGATAACATGTTCCATGCTTGGTTTATTTTTTAACTATTTTATTTCAGACTTTCAGATTTTATTTCAGACTTTAAAGAGGGTAGCATCGATCAGTGACCCAGTACTGCTTTCCACAAGGGCCCTCTGAACAATACATAGATTAAAAACATACACAATATTAAAAATTACAATCAATAGTACAGAATTAAAATAATAATTAAATACATCGGAATCTAACCCAGCAAAAGTAGAAATACCACTGACCTTACCACCCAGCCACTTGAAACTACATCCATATCCACACACATACATACGCACAAATCATAATTTATACTAGAGTGTGGGCCTAACGTTTCAATGCTAGCAGGATCTTCATCAAAGGCAAACTGACAAAACAACAGATAAGACAAACCATATATAGACATATATAGAACAAAAACAGGAACCTAGCAAAAGAAAACAAAGGGGAGAATGGAAGGGATGGGTGATGGGTAAAGGAACTTGGAGGGAAAGCTGAAAAAGAGAACAATGGAAGGTATGAACAAAGAAATGTGATGATAACCAAGAAATCAGTGGGGTGTGGAGAAGTGGAGGACGAAGGAGTGATGGACAAAGGGACTAGGAGAGTCTGCTGAAAATAGAACAATAAGAGTCAATGAACAAGGCTATGGGTGATAATGACCAGGAAATCAGGACATCATAATTTAATCATGTTTAACATTTGTGAATGGACAATGTTTAAGAAAAGCTAAAATAGATAACATGTAAGTCATGAAAGAAATGATAATTTGCAACATGTCGTTTTGTTTTTGCTATATACTAGTATTGTAATATGGCTTCCTCTATTGGTACACGCATTGCGACCAAATGGTAGTAGACGTAATGGGCATTAGACGAAAATGGCATTAGACGAAATGGTTTAGACAATTAGTGATTAGACCAAATGGGCAGTAGAAGAATAATGACCTAGACGGAATGTTTTAGACAATTTGGTGGACATTAAAGTGCAACAAGAGATTTGGGGCACCCATATATTGTGTCATATGTAGTGATTTCATATAGATAAGACCCCCATAGATTTCTTACCTTGTCTGTGGTTACAGGAAATGCCTTGAAAGTGAAAACAAAATGCGATTTCATTCGCTTAATTTCCATCAATATAAATCTTAGGCTGAATTTTGTAATTGGCTCCGATACGAAATTAGAAATTGCCACAATTTTGACCCCAAAGAAATATTTTTCAGCTCCCGTAATCCTTTTAAATGGGGACATTCTGATAGAAAGTTTGTACATTAGTTGCAAAAATTAGATTTTTCACATTTTTTTAGGGGACACCTGGTTATGTGATCTCTCGTTGCACCTTTAACAAATGGGCCAGAGTAGAAGAAATGGCATTCGACGAATGGTTTTCGGGACAATATGGTTGATTATATGAGTAGGCATTGGGGGAACTGGTATTAGCCGCTTTGTGGTTGATAGATGAATGGTATATAAATTAGCCCAAGCGGTTATTAACCAAAATGAAATTAGTGTTTCCGGATATTAGAAAATGTGGTTTTAGACAAAATGGAAATAGACTATCTGGATATTAGACGAAGTGGCTATTAGACGAAAGACGTGGCATTTCCACCCTTGGTTGACAGGTCTGTATAAAGATACTGTATCCAAAAACAGGGGTATGTTGGGACTTCACGAATCGGGCAGGGGCGGACTGCCCGGGAGTTGTAGGGGCCGCGGGGCAAAGTAACTACGGCCCCCATTTGCGAGCGAAGGCCAAGGGCCCACCTATGGGTCTCCAGGTGGCGATTAAAGGTACCCCACCCGATTACACCATCTATCATGTATATTTCACTCTGTTCTTAGGAATATGACATGCTGAAACTTTACGAAGCTCATCTCGAGTATTGAACAAACTTGTTCCGGTGATATAAACAAACATGTTAACCTGAGCATCAAATAGGAAAGAAGGCGTCAAACTAGTTTGCAGCTGAAAAGAATACAAATACCAAGGTTCTAATGGTACCAAAAGCTCAGGTTTGATGGTTGTGAAAGGTTGGGGTGGAACCTGAGGATCGCGGTAGTACCTCTTTAATGGGCTAAGGCCCCTAAAATTGTTATGCTGCCTGGGGTGTGGTGATTGGTTGGATTACCCTCCAATTAAAGCAAGCACACCGTAACACTAAGACGCAACAGTAATAACCTAAATGAAAGTCATGCTATTACGAGTGTAGGATAGAGGTAACAGTGTGAACATAAAAAAAAATACACTTTTAAATTTATTGGTGGTCTAGGGTGCCACTATATGTTTTAAACAACATAGTTGTGTTTCTCCCCATGTTTATGGGCTTCATTTCACAAAATTTGTTTCAAATTACGTCACATAAAGGAAAAAAAACGACATAGGACTAGGAGAATGGGACCTGCGCCAATTGGGAAAGATTGAAAATGGGCAAAAATAAAATTCCACACCAAATTACAAATAAATGAGAATGTACTTGTACATTCGCTAGTCGTCAACATAGCCCCACCGCGAATCCAACACATTGCTGAGCTCTTCTTAGCATTGTGGCAATGCCCCGGGGAGGGGATCAGATATGAAATGGATCTGGGTGTAAGGCTCGCGCTTCCAACAGGGGTTTTTTGGGTGAGCAGACAGCCAAAATTCCCCAAACTAAGGTTTTTCCGAGAGAGAAATTGCAAATTTTCCAAAAAAATGGGGGGGTAATGGGGTCTTTGGGTGAAATTTTGCAATTGTTCTAAAAAAAAAGATGAAAAGTTCAAAACAAGTTTCCCCCCGAAATAGGGGTCTTTAGGCGATACTGGTAAAAGGTTCACAAAAATTATGGAGTATTGGGTGGGTTTTGTGAAAATTTTTAAAAAAATGGGAGTCTTTAGGGGTGACAACAGATGGTGACAAAGGGGGTTCTCAACAGCCGGAATCCTTTCAACGCCCCCGGGACAACTGCCCGCCGAATTATCTGTTGGTCCTGCTTGAGGAGATCCATTCCCGGGCAATTCCTGTCAAGGTCATCCAAACTTGTTGGAAGAGTTGCGCGATTCAAAAATTGCCCCTAAAAATGAAAGTGGGGGGGGGGGGGATGGTGGGGCTGGTGATCTTTGCAATTATACATTCATGGTTTTAGGGGGCCCAATTGGTGGAGCACCTTCCTGTCCCAGATCCCAAAGTGTCCATTTTTTTCGGAAGCCGAAATCTCACAAATTCTTTCCCACTTCTGGGACACATGATCATTAGAAATTCAAGAAGATAGACCATTCTCATAATGGGATTGTTCGGCGAAAAACGAAGGCAAATGAAGACCACCGTTGGCAACAAGGCCAATTAAACACTGTATTTTTTGTCTAGTGTCACTCCTCTCAAAGGCAAAGTCAGGAGGCTTTTGACCGGGCTTTTGAAACCGGAGGAGGACCTACTACTTGACATTTAGGTACTGTTTGAGCCATTTAGGCAAAGATTCACTGTCATCGGCGATGCTGTCGTCAAGAAGCGAGGTAGTCTCCAAGCGGCCACGCACAAAATTATAACGCGTCTTGCAAGGGTCTTTTTCAGAAGTTCATGCCTCCGTAGACGCGAATGGCTGCATTGGTAAGTCAAAGGGATTAAAAGTACATGAAGCAATCCCCGATCATTGGTAGAGAGGGTAATTGCTGTTGAGGTAATGCTGTGGAAGAGCATTTTCGACAGCTTGAATATTTCCGCAGAAATTCCAGTCCAAGGACGTCCAGAATGGCATCTGTTTAGGTTGAGACTTGTCCTGTGCGGTTAACAGTGGGCCGACTGGGGTATCGTGGATTTGGCAATTAATTGCTAGCGAAGGTTGTGGAACTCGCTACCACGTAGGCCTTTGAGCTGGAGGCATAGGTTACTTCATGTGGTGCAAATGGCTCTGGAGATTCGTGACAGCAACCAATTAGTCTTTGGTTCAATACATTTTGCTTCGCCTAGACATACTGACTTTTGTCGCAGTTAAATATGCACCATTCACGTGAATTGTCAACTACACGGTCATGAAGGCATCACAAGCCAATGAAACTGAAATCGGGATATTCCTGAAACTTTACTTTTTAAAGTCCTAAAATAGTTATTTTTTTTTTAAAATATTGGTACACTAGAACAACAAATAACGTGGATTAAAAAAAAAAAATCGCACTGTTACAATTATCTTAAAAACCATTTGATTTTGGATATAAACTGATTATTACTGAACCCCCATAATGTGGCCATCCCGCCCATTTTGAGTGGTCTACTCAACCTCCTAGGTATAACGGTTCTGTAGATAAGTCAGTAGTTCTTCAGCTCAAAAGGGGCGGACCCGCAAAAAAGAGGCGGTGGCCATTTCAGCATTTCGGCGTCAGTGGGCATTATGTTACCAACCCAATATTGTTTCGGACCTTCAATAGTGGATTCCTGAAAGAGTTAGTTCTGAGGGAACAATAATGCATACAAAAACCACCATGGCTACTAGAGTACAGTCTTTTGACTTCATTATTGCCAATCTAAGTGTGAAATATGTCTTTATGATCAGCAATACTTGTATTTTCAAAATAATCAATGGGTTCACTTTCATAGCAGATATAAAATCGCCTCAAAATTCACAGAATGCTAAAAACCAAACCAAATTAAACAATCAATCAGATCAGACACTTCCTTGCTGAATTCCCGAAGAAAATCTATTAATCTGTAGACAGAATAAACATCAAAATCACGCAAATAAACAAAAAGAAAGAGAAGGACTCTTAGAATTACATTTTTTTATCGCCCATGATGTGATGAAAATCGTTGATGGTTTGTGGCACGATTAAACTGCTTCCAGTGGGTTCGATGACATTAAACCACACATTGTCAAAACTTTTATTGTGTAATATTAAAAGCCATTATGCCATGTCTTTAACTTAGCCATAAGTAAGGGTGTGGAGGCTAATGAACTCAAAAAGTTGCTCGAGTTGTCCTATTCATAAATCAGGTGACCATCCACATTGCAATAATTATCGTCCAATTTCAGTCTTACCTGTTTTTCTAAATTATTGAAAAACCATATCCCTAAATGTGATTATGATATATAGTTTCTTCTTCGTCATGATTACTAACAGTTGCCAATTTGTGTTCGTAAGAATATTTTCCTACAATGCAAATGATACAAATGTTATTGTTTCTCTGCCAATCTTCCAAAATTTAGTTCCATTGACAAATCGTGAATTAGAAAAACTCTCTGTTGTTTTAAAAACTAACAAATTATCATTGAACATTGTTTAAAACTTAATTATGTATTTTCAAAAAAATCGACGATTCATTAACTGGTCGATCCCCATACTCCAAAACATTCATTGTCAACATGTTATCTAAATATTCCGGGATTCTCTCTCGTCTTACACAACTTCTTCTTCGAAAACTTTAAGGTCGTTATATAAACCCTATGTACTCCCACATTATTTTTGCAATTTGATTTGGCAGATTAAAACAATACAAACCTTAATAAATTCCAGTTGTCCTTGGGTTATTGATGTATAAGTTCAATCCCAATAAATTGACCTGGCATTTTCAAGACTATTTTACTCTAAATAGTTCAATTCACAAATACCCTACGATAGCATTCTGTCTTCTTATCGTCATTACAATTTTAGTATGATTTAGCCAGAAATACCATGTAGGACAAGGTCATTTGCTCTGGATGGAATCAATGCTGGATTAAAAAGTGTCAAATCTGTTCATGTGTTCAAAAGGAAAATACAAATTACATCTTCGTTATTACCAATGATGGCCACTCGTATTAAGTACACTCCGGTGTCTATAATCCTGTTTTTGTTTATTTTAACAAAAAAAACAATTGTTTAATCTCTGCATCTTTGCTCCACACTATGCATATGTCTCGTCCTGTCTACAGTCCAGCACTTAACCGTTTGTCTGTCTTTGTCTGTGTCGTCCTTCCTTGTAGTATAAGTATTTGTAAAAGATAATGTAATTGTAATTATTGGTTGACCTATTTTGTAGCATTTGTCCTCTTGTCTTACCTCCAATGTTATTGGTATTCTGCTTGTATTAGCATCTGTGCACCTGCCCACCGGGGAGGGACTCATATATGAAATGGATATGGGGTGTACGGCTCGCGCTTTTTTTTTTTTTTTTCCACCAATAGGGGTTTTTGGGTGAGAGACAGCCAAACTTCCCCAAAATAAGGGTTTTCCGAGAGAGAAATTTGCAAAATTTTTCAACAATGTGGGTCTTTTGGTGAGAATTTTGCAATTTGTAGCCTAAACAAAAGATGAAAATTTCAAAAGTTTCCCCCGAATAGGGGTCTTTTGGTGATAGTGTTAAAATTCACAAAATACTGGAGATTTGGGGTAAAATTTAAAAACGGGTTCCTTGTAGGGTGACAACGATGGTGACAAAGGGGGGTCTCAACAGCCTTACATCGTTTCAACGCCCCGGACAACTGCCCCGCCTAATTATCGTTTCCTGTTTGAGGATATCCATTTCCCCGGGCAATTCCTCTGTTCAAGGTCATCCAAACTTGTTTTGGAAGAGTTGCTTCCTGACTTCACTTCAATTGCCCCATAAAAATGATTTGGGGGGGGGGCTGGTGAATTCTGTTTTGCAATTCTTAAACCTCATGGTTTTAGCCTGTTGAGGACCCTTCCTTTTCCCAGATGCCCAAATTGTCCGTTTTTTTTCAGGAGCCGAAATCTCACAAATTCTTTCTCCACTCTGGTCACCTGATCATTTAGAATTTTTCAAGATAGACTTCCCTCCATAATTTGATGTTCCGTCCTCCGGCGAAAACGAAGGGCCATAAGACCACCGTTGGCACACGGCCCAATCCACACTGGGTGTTTTTTTTGTTCGTGTCACCTCTCCTCTCCAAAGGCACAGTCAGTAGGCCTTTTGACGTCTTTTGAACGAGCGGGACTACTACTTGACATTGTAGGTACTGTTTGAGCCATTTAGGCAAAGATCCACTTCATCCCGATGCGTAGTCTTCAAGAAAGCGAGGTAGTCTTCCAACGGCCACGCACAAAACTCTAACGAGTCTGCAAGGTCTCTTAACACCGAAAGTTCATGCCTCCGTATACGCGAATGCTGCATTGTAAGTCAAGGAAATTGAAAGTAACTGAACACTCCCAGATATTGATAGAGCGTAATGCCTGTTGAGGTATGCTGTGGAAGAGCATTTTCGACAGCTTTAATATTCCTTCCCGCAAGACATTTCAGTCCAAGCGTCCAGAATGGACTGTTAGGGTGAGGCTTGTCCCTGTGCGTACACAGTGGGCCGACTGGGGTATCTTGTATTTGGCAATTGCTAGCGAAAGTGTTGTGGAACTCGCTTACCACGTAGGCCCTTTGAGCTGAGGCATATGTTACTTCATGTGTTCATATGGCTCTGGAGATTCTTGACAGCAACCAATTAAGTCATTGGTTCAATACATTTTGCTTATCCTAGCCATACTGACTTGTCGCAGTTACATATGCACCATTTCAGGTGAATTGTCAACTATACGGTCATGCAGGCATCACAAGACAATGAAACTGAAATCGGGATATTCCTGAAACTTTACTTTAAAGTATAAAATATGTTATTTTTTCTTTTTAAATATTGGTACACTAGAACACACAAAACGTGATTTAAAAAAAAATCGCACTGTACAATTATCTTAAAAACCTTTGACTTTTGGATATAAACATGTATTACTGACCCCCCATAATGTGGCCATTCCGCACATTTTGAGTGGTCTCTCAACCTTATAGGTCTAACGGTTCTGTAGATACAGTCAGTAGTACTTCGCTCAAAAGGGGCGTGACCCCGCAAAAAAGGGGCGTGGCCATTTCAGCATTTTCGGCGTCAGTGGGAATTATGTTACTTTTTTTTTTTTTTTTTTTTCACAGTGGGCCGACTGGGGTATCTTGTATTTGGCAATTGCTAGCGAAAGTGTTGTGGAACTCGCTTACCACGTAGGCCCTTTGAGCTGAGGCATATGTTACTTCATGTGTTCATATGGCTCTGGATATTCTTGACAGCAACCAATTAAGTCATTGGTTCAATACATTTTGCTTATCCTAACGGTCATGCAGGCATCACAAGACAATGAAACTGAAATCGGGATATTCCTGAAACTTTACTTTAAAGTCTAAAATATGTTATTTTTTCTTTTTAAATATTGGTACACTAGAACACACAAAACGTGATTTAAAAAAAAAAAAAATCGCACTGTACAATTATCTTAAAAACCTTTGACTTTTGTATATAAACATGTATTACTGACCCCCCATAATGTGTCCATTCCGCACATTTTGAGTCGTCTCTCAACCTTACAGGTCTAACGGTTCTGTAGATACAGTCAGTAGTACTTCGCTCAAAAGGGGCGTGACCCCGCAAAAAAGGGGCGTGGCCATTTCAGCATTTTCGGCGTCAGTGGGAATTATGTTACCAACCAAATATTGTTTCTGGACCTTCAATTAGTGGATTCCTGAAAAGTTTAGCTCTGGACATATAATGCATAAAAAACCACCATGAGCTACTAGAGTACAATTCCTTTTGAAATTCATTATTGCCAATAAAGTGTGAACATTGTCTTTATGATCAGCAATACTTTGTATTTTTCAAAAATAATCAATGGGTTCACTTTCATTAGCAGACATCATATCGCTCAAAATTTCACAGAATGCTAAAACCAAACCAAATTAACCAATCAATCAGACCAGACACTTCCTTGCTGAATTCCCAAGAAAATCTATGATTCTGTAGACAGAATAAACATCAAAATCACGCAAATAAACAAAAAGAAAGAGAGACCTCTTAGAATTCCCTTTTTTTATCGCCCACTGATGTTGATGAAATCGTTGATGTTTGTGGCACTCTTAAAACTGCTTCCAGTTGCGGGTTCGATGACATTAAACCACACATTGTCAAAACTGTTATTGATTATATTAAAATGCCATTATGCCATGTCTTTAACTTATCCATAAGTAAGGGTGTGGTGCCTAATGAACTCAAAGTTGCTCGCGTTGTTCCTATTCATAAATCAGGTGACCCTTCACAATGCAATAATTATCGTCCAATTTCAGTCTTACCTGTGTTTTCTAAAATTCTTGAAACCATTATCCATAACAGATTATATATATAGTTTTCTTATTCGTCATGATTTACTTAACAGTTGTCAATTTGGTTTTCGTAAGAATTTCTTCCTACATGGCACTCCTTAACGCATATAACAAGATCGTAACAGATCTTGACAGGGGACTTCACACAATGGATATTTTTTTGGACCTCTCGAAGGCCTTCGATACGGTTGATCATAGCATTCTTCTTGCCAAGTTACACCATTACGGTGTTAGAGGAAGTGCCTTCGAGTGGTTCAAAAGTTACCTCAATAACAGATTACAGTATGTGTGTATTAATGGTCATAATTCATCCTACCGTAATGTTAAATGTGGCGTGCCCCAGGGCTCTGTTTTAGGCCCATTGCTTTTCATCTTACTATTAAATGATATTTCATCTTCATCTGATAAACTCACCTTTATAACTTATGCCGATGATACAAATGTTATTGTTTCTCATGCCAATCTTCCAAATTTAGTTTCCATTGCAAATCGTGAATTAGAAAAACTCTCTGTTTGGTTTTTTTTTTTTTTTTTTTTGCCCAAGGGGGGGGGGGGGGTTCCATGGGACCCCCCCTAAAGAAACCACTTTCCCGAGGGAATTTTTGCATGAAATTTATACCACATGTGAAGGGTCATAAGACAACCCCAAATCAGCAACAAAAAATGAAATTTGTTATTTTGGCTGCAAATTAGGGGCAAAACTTTGTTTCAAAACACGCGAAAATTGGGAAAAAAGACGGAAAATTCAAATGAGCCTTGCGCTTACACCAAACATTTTGAAAACTTATTTTATGTTGATATCTATTCTAGAAGACCCAAATTACATATATTTAACACAAACTATCAGTTTTAGGGAATCCTGTATTTTTTACGGGTGTTGCAAAATGCACGTCATTTTCCCATAGAGTTTGTACAGTAACGGTTTGGCAACATCCATGATGAAATTGTTTGTTTTCACACATAAAGGATTAATTTTTTTTTTAAGTTACTATAATTGTTTACTACATGTATGTGTGAACTAATTCAGCAAAAAAAATTGGCTTTGGGTTCTTGGTTTCTTATTCTTATTTTTAAAAATATTCGAAATGGACTTTTCCCGTTAGTTTTACCAGGGGGGGGGGGGGGTTCCATGGACCCCACTTTTTTTTGTTTAATTTTTTTTACTCATTAACGCTTGGCCAATTTTAATTATTTTGGGATGACAAGAAGCGCATTAAAATCGAACAATTAACAACAATTTCGGCCAAAATCCCACGCGTAAGCGTCCAGCGTGGAAAACAAATTTTGGGGTCCCTAGGAACCCCCCTTGGGTCCTTAAGTGTTAACGCATAAACAATATCGTAACAATCTTGATAGGGGAATCCACACCAATTGGTATTTTTTTGGACCTCCTCGAAGGCCTTCTATCTGTTTGATCAAGCATTCTTCTTGCCAAAGTTCACACAAGTACGGGTGTTAGAGAAGTGCCTTCGAGTAGGTTCAAAAGATGACACATCAATAACAGATTACAGTATGTTGTGTATTAATGGTCCATGAATTGCATCCTACCGTAATGTTAAATGTGGCGTGCCCCAGGGCTCTGTTTTAGGCCCATTGCTTTTCATCTTACTATTAAATGATATTTCATCTTCATCTGATAAACTCACCTTTATAACTTATGCCGATGATACAAATGTTATTGTTTCTCATGCCAATCTTCCAAATTTAGTTTCCATTGCAAATCGTGAATTAGAAAAACTCTCTGTTTGGTTTTTTTTTTTTTTTTTTTTGCCCAAGGGGGGGGGGGGGTTCCATGGGACCCCCCCTAAAGAAACCACTTTCCCGAGGGAATTTTTGCATGAAATTTATACCACATGTGAAGGGTCATAAGACAACCCCAAATCAGCAACAAAAAATGAAATTTGTTATTTTGGCTGCAAATTAGGGGCAAAACTTTGTTTTCAAAACACGCGAAAATTGGGAAAAAAGACGGAAAATTCAAATGAGCCTTGCGCTTACACCAAACATTTTGAAAACTTATTTTATGTTGATATCTATTCTAGAAGACCCAAATTACATATATTTAACACAAAACTATCAGTTTTAGGGAATCCTGTATTTTTTACGGGTGTTGCAAAATGCACGTCATTTTCCCATAGAGTTTGTACAGTAACGGTTTGGCAACATCCATGATGAAATTGTTTGTTTTCAGCACATAAAGGGTTTTTTTTTTTTTTTTTTTTTTTCATCTTACTATTAAATGATATTTCATCTTCATCTGATAAACTCACCTTTATAACTTATGCCGATGATACAAATGTTATTGTTTCTCATGCCAATCTTCCAAATTTAGTTTCCATTGCAAATCGTGAATTAGAAAAACTCTCTGTTTGGTTTAAAGCTAACAAATTATCATTGAACATTGCTAAAACTAATTATGTTATTTTCAAAAATCGACGATTCATTAACCTGGTCGATCCATACTTCAAACATTGTCAACATGTTATCTAAATATTCCGGGATTCTGTCTCGTCTTAAACAAATTCTTCCTTCGAAAACTTTAATGTCGTTATATAATACCCTAGTACTCCCACACTTATCTTATTGCAATTTGATTTGGGCAGATTCAAGCAATACAAACCTTAATAAATTCCACATCAAACAAAAAAGATTTATGAGGATTTGTGCCAATGCACACTGGCTCCAACACACGTCTCCATTATTTAAACAATTAATACACTGACTATCTATGAAATTCACAAGTTGTACCTTGGTTTATTTATGTATAAGTTCACATCCAATAATTTACCTGGCATTTTCAAGACTATTTTACTCTAAATAGTTCAATTCACAACTACCCTACCCGCATTCTGTCTTCTTATCGTCCTTACAATTTTAAGTATGATTTAGCCAGAAATACCATACGTAGACAGGGTCCTTTGCTCTGGAATGGAATCAATGCTGGATTAAAAAATGTCAAATCTGTTCATGTGTTCAAAAGGAAATACAAATTACATCTTCTGTCTTATTACCAATGATTCACTCTGTATTAAGTACACTCTGTGTCTATAATCCTGTTTTTTTTATTTAAAAAAAACCAATTGTTTATCTCTGCCATCTTGCTCACACTATGCACATGTCTCGTCCTGTCTACAGTCCAGCACTTAACCGTTTTGTCTTGTCCTTTGTCTGTGATCGTCTTTCCTTGTAGTATAAGTATTTAAAAGATATGTAATTGTAACTTATTTGGGTGACCTTATTTTGCGAGCATTGCCCCTCTTGGTCTTTCCCTCCAATGTTATTGTATCTGCTGTATCTTATGTTTTCCTGGTAAAATAAACTGAAACTGAAACTAATAGGCCTACGTGGACTAATGAAGCAGGGAGAATTGGAAATAAAGACACCAGTAGCAGTCCAAACAGACCCATAACGGACCAGAATGGCAAGAACTGACGCCAACATTTCTCTTGTTAGAAGAGCCGTTGTGGTAGATCCAAAGATGGGCGTTTTGGTAAAACACAGTGATAGGAAACTCGAAGTCTTTCTTTAATAGAAAAAACCCGGCAAGATCTATTTGTTTTCCTTTTAAGATGGCAAGAAGATGTGCTATGAAGTCAAGTATATTCATAATGCGTCATGCATTTCAAGTGCATTTAAAGGCAGAAATCGGACCAAGCTGATTTTGTCCTCTCATATTTGACGAAGCATATCTTTTGTTCTAAAAATCGGATTGGAATGAAATAAACGCCAAATTAAAGCTTATTTGATTGGCTTGAAAAAATACCAAACAACGACCCATGTGTACTTTTCTTGGTATCAAAATGCCTTTGCCTCGGGTGTTAACATTTTTTTGGGACAACCTGTATTGAATGTTATCACGTTACCAAAGGGTCATCTTACTATGCCCAATTACATTAAGTAAACGATGAGTCATAAGTACTTGACGGAATTAAAATAATAGGTTTATATTGAATCTTTGTAAAGCCCAATACCGACACTGCCAATAGTAATTGATGAAGCACATGTTTGATATTGATTGTGCCTGTTACAAAGATAACAACATTATAGGATTAATTGACCGGCAAGTATGAGTTTTAATGATCGAGTTTCATGTTAAAGGGGCATTTCGTGATCCACAGCCTCGTCCCCCCGACTTACCTAAAAGGTGTTGAGATTCTTATATCATCTGAACCGTTAGCCTCAGTAATCCACGTGTGCCTAATCTTACGGGCAAATTCGGTCGCATCTGTAAGAAATTCGCAATTGTATATTTTCTGTCCGTAAACGGACAGAAATTACAGCACAGTAGCCTATGGGACCGTGGGAAACGAGCAATTACTCATAACACAAAACAGCAAGATCGTGATCACCTCAAATTTTGGTAAGAAGCTTTTATCAAGGATATCTAGTTATCAATGATTAAAACAGAAGGTGTTGAAATCACGAAATGCACCTTTAATATTAGAGAGGCACCTTCCACCAGTGTCTTTAAAGGCACGATCATTGATTTGTTAAATTAGAAAATCGGAAAAAAACCAACTGAAGATGTTGACAATTCTTTTTGAACTTCATTATTGTCAATAAAGTGTGAACATTGTCTTTATGATCAGCAATACTTTGTATTTTTCAAAAATAATCAGTGGGTTCCCTTTCATTAGCAGACATCAAATCGCTCAAAATTTTACAGAATTTTCTGTCCGTAAACGGACAAAAATTATAGCACAGTAGCCTATGGGACCGTGGGAAACGAGCAATTACTCATAACACAAAACAGCAAGATCGTGATCACCTCACATTTTGGGAAGAAGCTTTTATCAAGGATATCTAGTTATCAATGATTAAAACAGAAGGTGTTGAAATCACGAAATGCACCTTTAATATTAGAGAGGCACCTTCCACCAGTGTCTTTAAAGGCACGATCATTGATTTGTTAAATTAGAAAATCGAAAAAAAATCTTTAAAAAGCAGATTTTTGCATGTCTGTAACAAGTGTAGGTATCCTAACCTCCCCTATAAGTTACAAGACTAAAAGCCATCTAATAAGGACAAAATCGGAGTTTTAGACATTACTCTCCGTACGGACACTTACAACACGTAATTGAATGGCGATTCAAATCTTTGAACACCACGGTTTTCTTCGATTTTGTTTTTTCAATTTAAAAAAAAAAAAAACTTATGGTAATTATACATACTTATCTTTCACTTTCACACTGTTCCTGCAAATTTGAAATATTTTGACTCTATTGGATGGATCACTGATAGTATCTTTAAACGACTCCTGAAAACAAATTATATATTTCCTGATGTTTAAAATTTTAACTTTGGATTTTCCTTGTATATTAATCTTGTATTTTAAGTATTTGCTGTAAGGCGCTCTGTTCTCTGTAGATCTCCATATGAATGCATTTTTATGATAGCATTATTATTATTATCGTGAATATGTTTTGTCTCGACGGTTAGACGATGCGTTGGCCTTTGGTTTGATTCTAAAACCCCTAACAATTGTTAATAATAAAAATGTTAACAAAATCATTGGGGGTGAAGGTTGGAACAACACCCCACTCGCCGTGTTTAAAAAAAAACCTGGCTAGACGAGGGTTAACTGTGTTTATTTATACACATAAAGTGAAAATAAATACATCAATAAATAAATAAATAAACGCAATGAAATTCAAAAGTATACAAACATCATTACAACACTTTGCATATAAGAGAAAGGTGTATCTTTATGTAATTCATATTCTATTCTCCTTTTCCATTTCTTTAATGTATAATTAAATATCAGCAAGTGCTTGAAATACACAAATTTTGGCTTACATTTTCCAAATCTACTATAACCTATAGATTATCTTCTAAATACTAAAATAATAAAAAGAAAGCGCTTTAGCAACAGGTTTGGATCATCCAAAAGAATATATATATATATATATATATATATATATATATATATTAATTACCCAAAATTAAAGTATCACATCAAATCAGTTTGATGTGATACTTTAATTTCAGGCTTAACATTGACACAATAAAAAAGTGCTTTATTGGTTCGACCTCTGTCTCATATAAAACACATTAAGCGAGAAAAAAACCCTGTTTTACTGTCGGGCGGACCTTTCGGTCTGTCGGACGATTTTTTACTCTCTGGAGGTTAAAATTGGTCCAAAATCTGAAAAAAAATGAGAGAAAAGTGAACATTTTTTAAAAAAATAAAAGAAAAATAGCCAAAATTTATATTTTTTTTTTTTCCCCCCTCAAAAAAAAAAACAGCCGCTTTTATATGATTTTTGCAAAAAAAAAAAAAAAAAATCTTCCAAAACGCAAAATCTGGGCTGAACGGTGATGTTTTGTCCTTCACACGGAAGAATATCACCAAGAATGTCTGATTACAAACTTTGAGTTGAATTGGTCTGGCCAAAGGGATACAGGAACGAGCAAAAAGGAGTACGCTAAATGGATATATAGGACAGTGTGTGTTAATAAGGACCCTTACTGAAATCACGTCACGAGTTTTAAAAACAATTTGGATGTGTACATTCTGCAAAAACAAGAAAAAAACAGGAAGAGTTCCGGGGCGGATGGGTGGGGGGGTACAGTTTGTGGCAATTTCTGGAAACATTACTACCAGTATTTACCAAACTTTGAAAGCATGTTGTCATGCAGCTCATAGACGATTGCTATTGATAATACCCGGCTATTACAAATCTTTCACTTGCCAGATCAATATCTTACTACCAGCCTAAAGTACAATGCTGAATCCCGGTGGAATGCTTTTGAATTGTGTCGCCAAAACATGCTAGATACACTGTAAACTCTGTCAGGGATATGAACACCTTGCCTTTCTGTTCCAGAAATAGACCATATTCAATAGAAAGCGATGTTGGTGGACAAGATCGGACACATTCAGGACTACAATACTCAGCTGTCAATGGATCCCTGTGCAATCGCTGAACATGGATCGATTGACATGGCGAAGGATTGTAGTCTGGAATGTATGCATCTTCCACCAACATGCTGGTGGCTGGACGTCATATTGAATACGGTCTATTGCCACAAACTGCCAACCCTGGAACTATTTTTTATGTTTTTACAGAATGTAAACATTCAAATGTTTGCAACTCGTGGAAGTGATTTGCAGTAAGGGTCCTTTCTTTTCATGATGTCAATTTTTTTTCATGCCATTGTGTCCATTTAAATTAAGTTGCAGGAAGAGATGCGAGGCCAAAGGAGATCACTTCATTCTCGTAAAAGCAAGCATTAGGTCAATTGTAGTCATTAGCTTAAAGATCATCGTAATTTAATTGTCTACGGTGGTTTATCATGACTGGTCGTAGTTTTCTTCGGATGAATGGTTCGAGATTACTATGCATTCTATCATGTGGTCAAAGAGAATTTTTGGTCAATCAGAAGATTCTTATTGTGGTTCCGTACAAGTTGGCCTTTGCGACAGGCAATTATGGTAAACATTAAAACCGAAAACTGTTATACTGCTAAAGGTTTGTGTCCATTGAGAAAAGCTTATAGTTGCCCGTCGTCTCGAACGGCTGGACAAAGGTGAGGTATCTTCAGAACATCCATACGAAACATGGAAAAGAAGGTATGTCATTTCAATCTGATCAGGATATCAGCGTTAAGGTATTTACCTCAATGCTTAAATGATAGCAAAGCGTAGATTAAAAGGGTACAAGGAACAAAACACAATGAAACACACAATTAAAACAAAAACGATGCCTTGAACCAATAATTCTTCTTATTTTTTTCTAAAGTGATGCGTGATCAAAACATATTTAGTGTTAATTTGTTCTGCTTCGTAGACCGGTGTAATGCATTACTGAATTGACTATAAAGTTGATCACTTTTGATTAGTGTTGATGAATGTTTAGTGTCATTTTAACATAAGCACATGGAGAAGTAATTAGCACATTTATATATGGTTACGTTACTTCTTCAGGCGTATTAATGATACCTGTATAAATACTCTTACATTTCAGTGTTCTTCCTCATTGCTCTTAGAAGATTTACAAGTACTTCTCATCGCTTCATACGCTAACCAATCAAACAGACCAAAGGTAAGCCAATCAAACCAAAAATTTTGTCTTTATTTTGTACATTATGTTTCTGGAATATAACAGGTTTAACAGAGTCAAAGATCGGAAATAACTGAATTATACTATACTGTTTAGGGCTATAAACGTGAACATGTTTTAGGATCGCCACATAAAAGGGTTATTTTAGTTCTCCAAGTAGGCCCTGGAATCAAACGGAAAAACAGATGCTCGGCCTTTGCATGGTTACTCATATCGGCGAAGTAACTGATTTCTGTACAGATGAATAGTAGATATAATGCAGTTGGCACAAAAAGTATCTCGGCATGTTTTTCGATCAGTATTGTGCCAAAGTCCGATAATTTGTAATGTTTTCGAAATAGACATTTTGTTGCCTAGGTCTTGTTCTTTCATTTAATACCTCACTTGGAAAAAGACGTGCAAAAATGGCTGAGATAGAACGCCTGAAAGACGTAATTAAAAGCCCAAACCAAAAGTTGCAGTTTTTGGATTTTTTTCAATGGTTACTGTGTGGAACAACTCAATAATACGTGTGTATTGATTTTACACAAAGAGGGTTTTCGACTGAATGAGGAATGAGCGTGAAAGCCTACTTGCAATAGTGATTGTGGTCAGCGTGTTCGTGTTGCAGTACACTGCAATATAATGCCCATTGAATCGGGGGGCGTCTTGCATTTTCGTTGGGCACCCATGCTCTTTCCAGGGATTCTGAAAGTGACCCCTAACGGGACCAATTTTCAGTTAAAATATACCCGGCCCCAGATTTGACAAACCTTGGTGAAATTATACTAGTTTTCAGTGAAAATATACACCTAACGGCACAGCAGTAATATGACATCCAAGAAATGTTATTGTGCTATTTTTAATATATTTCCACTAGTATTATTCCAGTTATATACTCTCTTTTGAAATTCCACTTATAATGTATTATAAACGTCTTTACTTGTATGCACAATTTTTCACTGTACTGCATTATTTATATAATTATTTATCATATTGTTTTTGCTGTAGGCATATTCTATGATGAACAAATAAAAATTGATTGAAGGTAATTTGCAGGGAGATTATATCCCTTGCGGGACCTGTTCTCAATATATGAAAAAAGATACACATTTAAAATAGCCAATATGAAAGAAAAATGACACTTGTTCTACTGAAAGAAAAAAATACACACTTATAGTTATTTTGCTGATATGTTTAGGTTAATTTTTCCTATTTGTATCATTGAACCAGTCATAATTACAACTGAATTCGTACCCCCAGTGGTACTAGAACTTGATTAATTTGAATTTGATACCCCTAGCGGTAGTTCCAAGAACGGCAATCCCCCGGACTTGTTGATCGGTTCCGTGGGAACCGCCATATGTTTGAGTATTTACTTCGCAATGAAGAAACAACCACGACCTGAGAATTCTCTCGAGCGAGAAAATCTGAATAGGATTATCCTCGAAAGGGCCACTTGAGAGAATATGAATAACAATTGCAATTATGGGGCAGCAGATAGATCGTTCAAACGTCAAGTTGGTCGTTGTGGTTCCTTCTTATCTCTTTCTTCCATGGTTGAACTCACAGTCCAACGAGGACAGCACAATCTAAATCGGGGCGGTGATACAACATGTAATCTTTTTAACTGCATGAACAATACCAGTACCTCTGACCTTTCAGATAAAAAGAACATGAAGTGCGTTGTCCTTCACATACCTAGCGGATTAACTGACAACCAATGGTGCCATTATTCGGAGTCAATGTATTGTACATCCACATTCATGGAGAGAAACTGAATGACATTTGATTGATTTTGAAGAAAATGTGCAATCTTTACAATTGACATACCAAATAAATGTTAACTATAATATGTATTAGTATTTATGATGGAAAACATGTGTATGTAATCAGCAATATTCCATTTGATCCCACGGCCTAAAGCGATTAGTAACCGGACCTTAATGTGTATTTTTTTTTTTTTTTTTTTTATTTGTAATGTTTTCGAAATAGACATTTTGTTGCCTAGGTCTTGTTCTTTCATTCAACACCTCACTTGGAAAAAGACGTGCAAAAATGGCTGAGATAGAACGCCTGAAAGACGTAATTAAAAGCCCAAACCAAAAGTTGCAGTTTTTGGATTTTTTTCAATGGTTACTGTGTGGAACAACTCAATAATACGTGTGTATTGATTTTACACAAAGAGGGTTTTCGACTGAATGAGGAATGAGCGGGAAAGCCTACTTGCAATAGTGATTGTGGTCAGCGTGTTCGTGTTGCAGTACACTGCAATGCCCATTGAATCGGGGGGCGTCTTGCATTTTCGTTGGGCACCCATGCTCTTTCCAGGGGTTCTGAAAGTGACCCCTAACGGGACCAATTTTCAGTTAAAATATACCCGGCCCCAGATTTGACAAACCTTGGTGAAATTATACTAGTTTTCAGTGAAAATATACACCTAACGGCACAGCAGTAATATGACATCCAAGAAATGTTATTGTGCTATTTTTAATATATTTCCACTAGTATTATCCCAGTTATATACTCTCTTTTGAAATTCCACTTATAATGTATTATAAACGTCTTTACTTGTATGCACAATTTTTCACTGTACTGCATTATTTATATAATTATTTATCATATTGTTTTTGCTGTAGGCCTATTCTATGATGAACAAATAAAAATTGATTGAAGGTAATTTGCAGGGAGATTATATCCCTTGCGGGACCTGTTCTCAATATATGAAAAAAGATACACATTTAAAATAGCCAATATAAAAGAAAAATGACACTTGTTCTACTGAAAGAAAAAAATACACACTTATAGTTATTTTGCTGATATGTTTAGGTTAATTTTTCCTATTTGTATCATTGAACCAGTGATAATTACAACTGAATTCGTACCCCCAGTGGTACTAGAACTTGATTAATTTGAATTTGATACCCCAAACGGCAATCCCCCGGACTTGTTGATCGGTTCCATGGGAACCGCCATATGTTTGAGTATTTACTTCGCAATGAAGAAACAACCACGACCTGAGAATTCTCTGACTCTGACTTTTCAGATAAAAAGAACATGAAGTGCGTTGTCCTTCACATACCTAGCGGATTAAGTGACAACCAGTGGTGCCATTATTCGGAGTCAATGTATTGTACATCCACATTCATGGAGAGAAACTGAATGACATTTGATTGATTTTGAAGAAAATGTGCAATCTTTACAATTGACATACCAAATAAATGTTAACTGTAATATGTATTAGTATTTATGATGGAAAACATGTGTATGTAATCAGCAATATTCCATTTGATCCCACGGCCTAAAGCGATTAGTAACCGGACCTTAATGTGTAAAAGGAGATTTTCTGAGGATAATGATTTCTTTAAATTTGTACTTTATTGGTTATAGATCCCCTACCAAGAACACTTCACAAGTGTGATATGTTCCATTCATCAATCACACCTTAATATTATCAATTGCACATATATCGAGTACTGGAGCAGGTCCTTAAATTTGGAATATCTGTGAATATCGTAATTCAATCAATCATTGATTTACTTTACATCATATTCAACGACGATTTTTTTAAACGTTAGTTTGTTTTTTTCTTCTGCTTATTGACTACAAGGGTGAAATAAGACATTGGTGAGCAATAAAAACTGTTTTAAATGATGGAAACTAAATTAACTGATTGGTTATGTATTGGACAAAAATATAAACGAAACCAATCCTATAAACCTGTTTTAATCGCCCTCTATGCTTGGTTAGGCATTACATTAGTTAGTTACTTAGTTAGTTAGTTAGTTAGTTAGTTAGTTAGTTAAACCAACGTTTTAAATCCAGTTTTGACCCCGTAAACGGGAGTGGCTGGATCCACCTCACACTCCGTAACACTGCTGTGTGAGGAATAATTTCAGCAGCAATTACATTGCTCCTGAAATTAAACTCTGCATCGAGAAAAACTGAAACGCAATCGATATTATGTTCTTTACACCCACAATCCTCAGATTTGGTATTTTTGTTCAAACAAATATTCAAATGATTTATTGCTCCTATATAAGGAAGAATAATGTGGTAGGCCTCGAATTTACAAGTAACTGGTTTGCATTTAACACTTAAATGTATGAGGTCTTGTGCACTCCCGTTAGTGTATAAGGGGGGGGGGGAGGACTAAAAACCACTTTGCCGATGGATTTTTTTACCAAAACTATGGTCATTGATGGGGTACATCAACACGACCAAATAACAGGGAAAAAATGAAAATCGGTTGTACCTATTCAGAATGGCGGTCCAAAAGCCGATTTTTGCAACGCGCACCCAATTTTCCCGCTAAAAACCAAAAAGCACTTTCTCGAAGGACTTTTTCTATAAAAAAAGTTCATCTTAACTGAAAGTTAACTGACTTTTTTTGGAATGTTCCAGCTTTCATAAGATTTTAGTTGGTGTAATTTGGGGGTCTGGTTCAGGAGTTATGATCAATTATCTGAGACACTTGAAAAACACGTTGGTCCAGTTTCGGCTACCCCGATATCAAATCAACTTCAAGACATTATTTATTGAAAACTAAAATAGAAAAATAAAAAATAAAGTGCTGCTCCTTGTGATATAAACATAATTTATAAGTTTGTGATGTCACAATCGTCAATACAATCATGTAGCGTTGGAAAATTCAACACCAAACAGTCTTGTTGTCTCCAGGTTTCAGCAGTAGAAAGAACCATAAAAACACTCGTTGAAAGTAAACTGAGGCCTTTGAATACTATACCTGCGAACGAGAATGCTAGGAAATGCGTATTTATCATTTGTAATTAGAATTGGGATCCCAGATTGGACTGAAAGGAAATATGTCAAGATTTTTGTCAAGCTCAGTTTGACTTACATTCATAAAATATATGTAACATACAGACGAATCCCGAAAAAATAATACAGTTTTGATGTAAATTAACAAAAAGAGGCCATTTTAATTTTTGCTTTTTAGACATTACGAAGAAAAAACGGTGGTCGAATTTTTCGCCCATGCTTCAGTGATCAAAAGCGCCAATTTTGCCTCCTGCGTGAACGTCAAAGTGATGACCAATGTGGTGAAATTAGGGATTTTTGTGTATGCAATGAAACGTTACCCTATGCCAAACACAATTTGGGAGTTTATGAATTACGAAAGGGTTATAAGCATGAGTATTAGATGCAAACTCAATCGTGTCACCAGAAGAAAGTTTTGACAGCGTCGAGTACTTGGGAGAGAGGAGGACAGAAAAAGAACATATTGGCCGATTCACCTGTTCATGAACAAAGCTAAGATAATAGGCTTTTCATTTGACATTTTTCGAAGAGAGTGCAAAGACTTTGTGTTCGATCAAAAGTCAGCGACATTACATTGAATACCACTGAAGGCAAATACGATTAGTCAGAATCTTTGAGAGCTATAATGTAAGCTCTACATGCGCATAAGTGGATTTGAATGCTTTCATTATAGAATCATCAGGTTGATTTTCTCTGCTATCGGACTACATGTTTCAAAAGGTTTAAACGTGATGTAATTTCCACACGGCATATTGTCCCCTTATTTAATGCCAATACCTTCGGAGAAGTACTAGAGGTGACACGATGAGGTGAATCCTTACTATAGTGGTGTGAAGAAATATGTTAGGTTTTTGCGACAGCTGGAGAAGGGATGTAAATTTTGTTCTATTAATATTTCACCAAGGTCTCAATTACGGGAAAGAAAACATCGTGTTGGCCTCAATTGTTATTTTTTGTTTCATTGCTGACACTGTAATCTTGATGGATTAATGAAAATAATTAAATAAAATGAAATACATACACCAAGAATGACATATTTGTTTCATTCCGTTGTGTTTTAATTATTATTTGATATAAAAAAACATCGATGCAGTTCCCTCGAATAGGGAAAATTGGTGGTAACACTGCGATATGATGGTCATCACATTGAAGTCACCTTTGCCTGCGATGGGATTGTACCGGAATCGTTTCGAGTAAGTATTGGGCGGAAAATTAAACGGGCAAAATACTCAACAAATGTGACAATTTTCAACTTATTTTGATTTATATGTAATCTACGTTACTTAAGTTTCATCCATACCAAATTTTCCAAATATTCAGAATCATGGACCATATTTCCTTTAACGACAGAGCTGGAAAGTACGTTCTGTCCGTCCGGTTTCATCAAAAAACTCGTTGAAAGTAAACTGAGGCCTTGAAGATATACCTGCGAACGAGAATGCTAGGCTCGTTGAAAGTAAACTGAGGCCCTTGAACACAAACCATTCTTCCTTTATTGTTCTTTAATGTTCAACACGGGTTTCTTCATTTTGTTCTCCCTGCATCTGGAGGTAGTGCGGAAATGGGGGAGGGGAAATTAGCCCCTCCCATTAGAACATTGTATAACATTTATCCCCCATAAACAAGGAGACGTGAGGCGGCTGCCCCCTTAGTTTCAGAAGTAAAAGTTACATGCATTTCAAGTGATTATTGTCCTTCTCAGGGTGCGCCCCTGTTTCCTTATCCGAGCATCTTTTTCGCTTGGCATCATGGCCTAAAAGGTCACGCTTTTAACTTGAATCAAGAGATATAAATCAGCTTTTAAAGTCCCAGGACATGCAAATGAATTGATGTTGCTTGTGTCAATGCTACAAGGAGTGAAACAAGAAAGCATCAATATTGGTTGGGGTGACATCATTTGTGTACCATTGATTTTTCAGCGAGTAATAGAAACATTTCCAGGTGCCTGGTGTGAATCTATTCATGACTCTGACTGAAATCAAGTAGTTTCACTAATGATACACTGGTAGTGTATTCTTTTTCCTGGCCCTATTATTGGAATGGATGTCCCCCAAGATTTGCGTCGTAGGTTAGCATCATTTTCCTGGGACCTTTTACAATCAATACTACTATATGAATTAAAATAGTCAAGGCTATCTGTTCACACTTCTGAAAGTAATGTCACTAATTCCACTGCGCTTCAATACCTGTTCGCTACTAACCAAGATTAAACAATTCCAGGTGAAAGTGGCCCAAATAAAATTATAACCCTTTCACATAATTTATCTCTGGAATTAGGTACACAAATATATAGTGGAGGAGATAGACGCCATGTCAAACATCATCGTTTTACCCCTCACTATTACAGATGGTCTTTGGTGGTCAAACTATACATTTTTGGAATCGTTATGATTATAATAGACAATAAGGCATACATATGAACACGATTAGGACATTTAAAACTTTTGACCCCTGTGTAAACTAAATGTGCCAATATGAAAAGTGATACCGCAATTTGAGAGTACCTACCTACCTAGCATTGATATGAAGGTCATACTAACTACCAAAGGTTGTCAAACCTTTTCTGTAGTGGGAAGTAACGAATTCCTTAAGGGGGGGGGGGGTATGGGGTCTGAAGCAGTGAACTTTGTGATTTTTCTTAATTTTCCTAATAGCGGTATATACATGTTTATTATATATTTGTAGCCCATGTCACATAAGTTTTAATCCATGAAAATTTTGCTCTGTTGCCATGGTACCCGTAAGGCCTCTGATTGGCTAAACACTAGCACGAACGTGTAACAATAACTAAACATTCTACTGGACGCAACTTGGGTGACATATGCAGGAGGTAAGTACGGAGTGAACCATGAAAAAAAAAAAAAGCCGATTTTTAATACCGTTGCCATTGCAACCGGCCTCGAGGCATCGCATAATTCATGGCGTAATTTATTATGGAAACACAATTTTGAAAATCGCCTTCATGTTTCACTCGCTATTATGTGGCTTATATGTGTGCCAAATTTCATTTCATAGCATGTAGCGTTTTCTAGTTATCGTTCGTCTCGTTTTTGGATGTTTGCGTTTTAACGAAACGTGAGTTTAGGCCCGAAACAGTTAGACAAATTGAGGGTCGCTTTTGATGTGCAATATGGAATTATTTTTTTAAATTTCATTTTATCCTGAATTATCATAATTATTATGAAAGAATCATCGAAATAGGTGCATCCATTGTCCGGTAATTAATTTTAAAATAATTTTCTTATATATCTCAGGGTGGAAAACATAAAATACATAAAATCACTTACCCAGTGACATTAATACCTTTAAATTATGGAAGGATAATATCGTATTTATATACTTCAACTTAGCCCAAAATGAATGTTTTAATAGTTCATAAATATATCTTTTAAATATCTTAATAGAACCTCCCTTAAAATTTTTCACATGGGGAAAAATATTGGAGATGATGCATTTTTGGCAAATTGCGGCGTACACTACTTGACGTTTGACAGCCATATCTCGGGAACCGAATGTCCGATTGTCGATCGAATAAAAGCATTTTGTAGATTAGCAGTCGACACCTTTAGTCCATTGCATTATCTCATTTTCTGGATTATAACCTTTTTTTATCATATTCAGACCCCCTACCCCCCCCTTAAAGGCCCCTATGATATCCTTCTCTTGCTCTTAATGGGGTAAACGGAATTGATCGAAGGATACTTATGCTTTTGATACAGTATATATGTTTAGCGGAAATTGAGACACACACAAAAAACTTTTGAAATATTTTTGTCTGAATGTTGTTTTTTGTTAGCACACTCTGTATAATATATTAAAGAACTCATAAACTTTATTTTTTTAGCTTAACTATCAGAAATTCGCACCCACTCGGTCAAAACATCATATCCAGTTCACTTACTTATGTGAGTCGCGTTTTTTTTTTTTTGGGGGCGCCCAATTAGAAATGAAGAGTTCGTATGCGCAGTCAAAGAAATTTAAGGTTACAATATTATTTTAACCGATTTAACGCCTTTCAGATTTTCCATATTAATAGTTTGGAACCGGTCCATCAATTCCAGTTCACTCTCGGTAGTCCATTATTTACTCACTGATTTAAATTTGTTATGTTATATAGGCTTAGACACGATGGCACTAAAACCTCTATTTGTTCTTGGCCCGCCCCTCATCCGCGTACATACGCTCGTGACAGAAGAAGACACAAAGAACTCACAGAGCAGGGATTTTATGGAAATATTTCACGCTGTAGAAAAGAGAGGAAAAATTGGATGTGGAGTTGTGCCAAAATATCAATTGCTACCTTTTTTTGTGTGTTATAAATATGTTTATAACCGGAATGAATACTTTACACAGTTGTTTTACGACATTTGAAACCAATTCCATTGACAGCATTTTTTAAAGCCGACTCAGATATTTCACGATGATGTGCGCACTCAATTTTCAACATCGTGTTTTTTTGCATATATATAATGCTTGTCCATATACAGGGGGAGTCAAAAAGATTTACACTCGATTTCGAAAATATTTAAAATATTTACCAAGTTCATAAATTGTTTAAATATACTGGAACTAATAGCTCAATATATCCCCTATCATTGGGTAAAAAAATCTAAAGTTTACCTTTCCGCACTTGCAGATATTGTAAATTAACAGAAAGCCGACAAAAAGCATATTGACCACGGTTGTACAATTCTTCACTTCCCGTCAGCAAAAGCATTGAGTTACTGTCATTTAAAGGCTCAATAACTTTTTGTATTTTGTTCTAAGTAACTCATTGGTTTACCAATCCATAACAACTTGTTGTGTAATAGTCTTAACAATAGTCAATGAAGTAGCGTACAGGAGCAGGTACGGGGATGCATTGTCCCCTCCCCATTACCAGGAAATACGCTTAAGCTAGCGGTAAAGAAGGAAATTGTGGAAAAGGACAAGCAGAGAGATGGAGAAAAGATAGGGAAGGGGAGAGGAAAGGATTGAGATTCAAAGGGAAAGGCAGATGATGGATGTTGAATGTTTGTAATGTTCAAATATTGTTCCCAAGTAGCCCCCCCCCATCAGGTTATGAGTCGGTGGAAAATCTGGGTCAACTGCTGTATTGCACATGATTGCCTACATACCTTCTTGGCATTCATTTTCCACTTAACAGGTATGTGAACAATGTCGAACATGTATTGAAGTAATGCTTCAAAAAATGGTGTAGATTCCTAATTGTTATTGATTGCAGAATAATGAAATAGTTTGCACATTTTTCATGGTGAAGTTTACAAAAAGGTATCAAAGCAACCAAAGATATGCCAAGGGGGGGGGGGGGTGGGGGGGGGTAATTTTTTTAAGGGGGGGGGGGGGGGGGTGGGGGGGGCGGGGGGGGGGGGGGATGTAGCTTGTGTAGATCATCCAAATTCGCTTTGCCAAATTCCACACAGTGATTCCGGGACAGAGTAAAAAATTGGTAACCTAGCTTTAGTTTAGCATAACTTCGCAATGTCAAAGTTCAAAAATCAAAATTCAAATTTCTCTAGTAGGTGAATAACCTAGTTTCATATGTTTGATATGCCGGTATTTTGGAAGATTTTTCCTTTGCTTTAGAAAAATTCAAACAAAAAGAGTGTAATCTTTTTGAAACTCACCCTGTACCAATACTATTAATGTGAATCCTACTCAAATCGCAGTCCTTCATATAGAAAATCACAACTTTGTTCTAAAATTCCGATTCGGAAATTTTGTTATCCACTGTATCCTATGGCACTGCTATAACTGTGCATAATGTTTACTGCACTCAAATCGCAAATCCGATTGCATCTCTACTTTGAATTAATGAATTTTGGTGACTATCTTAGTTCTAAGATGACTATTTTTATTTACTAGACACATTATATTCAAAATCTCTGAGTCCAAAAAACCTTTAACGACTCGGAGGTTCATACCACTGGCCTCACTACACATGGATAGCGGGCTGGTGCACCGTTGACAAGCCGCAGATTGAACCCACAGAAGTTGCATTTGCCCTGCACAATGTGGCTTCCCCTTAGTGGCCAATTCCAATGAATTTTAGAACAATAAACATCCGTGTGGAAATGTTCACCACAGGTGAGAATGTTTCCCTCCCCAAAAGAATCCCGCCGCTATATTCTAGGAACGCAAACTTCCTTTTGTATCTGAGCTAGCTTATGCGCTCTGGCCGAATTGCGTTTTACTGCAGTCCGATTGTCTGTAAAGTTTTGCATATATGTGCTTAGTTTATTTTATTCTTCAAATTAGGGTTTTAAGGTTGTTTAAGAAGTGGCCTGTCCCGTGCGTGAACAATGTATTGTGATATATGTGTCTGTGATACAAAACAGGCTCTCACCAATAATACATTTATGAAAAGTCCCAAACACCTCAAAATATTTGAATACATTGAACAATAACTGAAATAATTGCTTCACGGATTAGATTTTTTTGGCTATTTTTGTTTGGTTTTATTATTATTATTAAAAAAAAAAAAAAAACCTTCGACCAAGATATTAGGCATCGCAGGCCGTTTGTCTACCACCATCTAAATGTAATCCTTTCGTTACCACTACCAATGTGCACAGGTGAAACTTTCAACGGGCACAACCACACGACACCCCTACCACACACACACCCACACATGCACCAGCAGTAGTTGCCAGAACCAAATAATGTATTCTTAGTACTGATATCTTAATGCATTCAATATTTCGATGTATTCTCTGTTTTTAGCATGTACGAGGCCTGATGGGAGTTTTGGTGGTGTGCACCCTTAAATTAAGGATACGAATATCATAGGCATACATCTGTGGTGGCTCACTGTACGTATATATAATATATTTTATTCTTTTGTCATATATATATTTATTCTTTTTCTTCATTAATCAGATCATCATCACATCATCGATCATCATCACCTTATCAGCATCATCATCACGTCATCGTCGTCGTTTCCCATCGTCATTGCATCATCATCATCATCATCAGCAGCATCACATCATCATCATCTCATCATCACATCATCATCACAGCGCATCGTCTTTTCTCGTGCTCTTCTCATGTTTATCTCATTCTTCTTTCCTTTAGTGCCATCCATTTGTTGTCCTGTTTCTTTTTTCAGTGCATTATTCTTCTGTTCTATATCATCTCTCTTATGATCTCCTACTTTCCTCAGCATCACCGTCTTTTCACCACTTCAAATACGAAAAAAAAAACTAACACATACACCAGGAGCAGTAACATCATGGAATTACTACTTTATGTACAACTAATGGCTGCACTTTCGTGTTTGGGGTTAATTTGTGTCTCTACCTTGGAGGGGGACAGGAATCAAGAGGACAACGGAACACTACTGCCACATCGACGGCTGATTAACGACAATGGACTTCTGCTTGTACTAATTTACTTTAATAACAAATACGATCGAAAAAGCGAGCTTCAAAGACTAAAATTATATCAAACTGAGTTGCAAATGCCGGGGGAGAGGGGTGGTGTTTTGGACAGGGGAGGGCGTGGGGTGAAGGGTACTGGGAGATAAGGGATGAGTGGATCGGTAGGAAGCTGGAGTGAGAATAGTAAGTAGAGGGGACGAGCACGGAAGAGACGGGTGTGGATAAGAAGGATGGCTTATAGTCAGCTGATGTGGGGAAAGGGAAGGTTACAGCTGGTGTCCGGTGGGAGGGTCAAGGGGGCGGGGAGGAGCGATGGTAGATTGGGGAGAGAATTACATGTGTGAGTATGGGATGGTTTAGAGAGTGAAAGCGGGGAGAACGAGGGGGGGTGAGGCTGAAGGAAGAGTTTTACTAACTGCAGTCCGAGTTTCCTGTAAAGTTTGTTGGCATCAGCGGGGCTGAGTTATTTTATCTTCAAATAGAGGGTTTTAAGGTTTGTTTAAGAAGGTGGCCTGTCCGTGCGTGAACCAATGTATTGTGTGCTATCTGTGTCTGTTGAAACCAAACGGCTCTCAACCAATAATACATTTAATGAAAATCCCCAAACGCTCAAATAATTTGGGAGACATGTGGAACAATACTGAAATACTTGCTTCACTGTTTAGATTTTTTCGGCTATTTTTTTTTGGTTTATTATTATATATTAAAAAAAAACAAAAAAAAAAAAAACTTCTCCAAATGTAGCATCCCCGCAGGCCATTTGTCTTACCGAACCCTCTAATGTAATCCTTTCGTTACCACTACAATGTGCAAGAAATTCCGGACACAAACACACAGAGCACCCCTCCCATCCACACACCCACAACATGCACCAGCAGTAGTTGCACAGACCAAATCTGTATGTTCTATACTGATATCAATAATATGCATTCCTAATGAAATAATTTCGTATGTATTTCTCTGTTTTTTTAGTCATGTACGAGGCCTGATGGGAAGTTTTGTGCAGTGTACCCCTGAAAAATTAAGGATAAGAATAGCATGAGGCTATACTCGCTTGTGGCTCAGCTGTACGTATATATATATATATTTTATTCTTTTTCTCTTCATTATCAGATCCTCATCATCATGCACATCATCATCATCATCGTCGTCGTCATCGTCATTATATCATCATCACATCGCATCATCATCATCTCGTCATCATCATCCTCATCATCAGCATCAATCATCATCATCATCTCATCGTCATCGTCTTTTCTTCTTGCTCTTCCCCTCATTTATCTCATGCTCGTTCCTTTATCCAGCCATTTGTTTTCTGTTTCTTTTTTTCAGTGCATCTTCTTCTTCCTGTTCTTATATCATCCTCTCTTATTATCTCCTACTTTCCTCATCATCACCGTCTTTTCAATTCCACCCTTCAAATAAGGAAAAAACACTACACATACACACAGGAGCAGTAACATCATGGAATTACTACTTATGTAACAATCTAATGCTGCACATTTCGTGTTTTGTTTTGTCTACTTAGGGAGGGGACTAGGAATCTAAAGGACAACGGGAACAATACTGCCACCATCGACGGACTTGATTAACGACCAATGGACTTCTGCTTGTACATAATTTACTATAATAACAATACGATCGAAAAATAAGCTTCAAAGACTAAAATTATATCAAACTGAGCAAAATTGCCCCAAAAATGAATATGAAACGCGGCGTGAATAATTCCAATATTTTGTTCTAATCACTTTGACCGACATCACGTAAGACTCGTCCATTATATACAATGCCACCACAGAATTCCCATTTTTGAAAGATCACCATAATACACAGTATTTAAATTAAATCACATTGGTAGAATACGCTCAAAAGTAACTTAAATGTGATACGATCTGTATACAAAGATATCATTGTTTGCTAAAAGGATGGATTGGAAGTGATAATAAAGAGTATAGCATTGCACAATAGTGATAATGAGTTTACTTTTTTATAACCAAATGTGTGACTAATTTTAAGTACTTGCGTGTGTAGCTATATATATATAGAGCATTAGGGACATGAGTGTAAAAAGAATCACTTGTTTATTTCCACAACAACCAAATCACATATCATACACAAAATGAATCTAAAATTGTGATACATGTAAAGTAGTCATGGAACCAGTGTGCTCGTTAATATTATGAATTATGCTCCTCCCTTACTAACAATGCAAAACTGGGGCGTCAATTTTAACGACCATGGGGTGTTATTTTAACACCAGCCTGAATCAAAGGCGACCCATCCTGGTGTTGTAGATTTCCTACCCCTTTCCGAGTTACATACCACTGTGTTAGTGTTATATTAAACCAATTTCGTGATTATAAATATGACACTACTTGTTAATGTTGGCGTTAATTTTTATTTTAACACTGCCGGTGCAAAGAAAATACTCCTGCACAACAAGTAATCCTCGCCGGATCTCGGCATGTTTTCGATCAGTACTGTGCCAGTCAGAAGCCATTTTGAAAGTTTTTCGAAAGATTCATTTTGGTTGCCTAGTCTTGCACTCTTTTTATTTTAACCAACCTCGCTTTGTGAAAAAGTGCAAAAATAGCTTAAGATAGATGCCTGAAAGACTCCAACACCCCAAACCAAAAGTTGCAGTTTTGTTTCTGTTTCAATGGTCACTATGTGGTACAACACGCAATAATACGTGTGTCTTGATTTTAACAAAGAGGTTATTCCGACTGAATGAGGCGAAAAGCCTAATTGGCAAATATTTATTTGGGTCCGCGTGTTCGTGTCCAGTACACTGCAATGCCCATTGAAAAATCCCAAAACGGCAACTTTTGGTTTTGGGGGTTTGCGTCTTTCGGGGTTCTATCTCAGTCATTTCTGCACGCTTTTTTACAAGCGAGTTATTAAAGATCAAGACTATGCAACAAAATGTATATTTCGCAATTTTCAATTCAAAATGGCTGACGTTGGCAAGGTACTGATCGAAAAACATGCCGAGTTACTTTTTGTGCCAGTGTATTCCCCAGCAGCCCCACTCTTCCCACAAGAAATAAAAAAAAACACTTCATCTTAAGGGAGATAAATTATTAGTACCCACCATGAGAGCTGTGTACGGTCCCCCCCCCCCCCCCCCCCCCCTCGCTAACCATAGCAACATGTATGGAAAAAGAGCCGTGACCTTTGTATGACGAGGATATTGTGGGTACAAGTGCTGAAAAAATGATGCATACAACACACTTAACACTAAAGTGACGGGGGGGGGGGGTTTCATAGGGAACCCTGTCTATTTTGTTTTTCGCTCTGCCCCCGGCGCTGGCAGCAGCGTGGGATTTTTTTGCGCCGAAATGTAATGTAATTTTCTGACTTCTTTTCATACCATACCAACACATTAACAATCGGGCAAGCCGTTGGGCACAAAGGAAGTAAGCGGAGAATATTTAAACAATCAAGACCAAAGCAATTTTTGTTTGCTGATATGATGTTTCACACAACATATAAGTAAATGAATAGCAACATTAAAAATAATTAAACCCTTTATGTGCTGAAACAAACATTTCATTGTAGACGTTGCTAACCGTTACGTACAAAGTGTAGCACTTCGTCCCTTACCAGCCTTTTTTGTAACATTGTTTACCACCCCCTCGATAATTTGATATAACCACCCGAATGGTTTATGATTATGATACTCAGTGGATGCTAGTGGTCCCTCCGCTTTCCATTGATCCCAAATGAAGTGCTTCGTTCTTAGTATGGCGGCACAATTGGTACTTTCCACAAAAAAAAAAAAAAAAAAAAAATAGGCGAAAATCCGATTTTCGCAAAAGGGAGGAATATCGGTTTTCATCGGGTTTTCAGGCAAAAGAAATGATGGCATTTCGACGAGTTTTACATCATTATAGATTTGAAGAGCCATACCGTGCATAAATAATTTCAAAAATGTAACTATAACTATTCTGCTGGTGCAAGCCACCACCCCCTACCCTTCGACGTTGATACCCTAACCCCGGAGAAGGTCTTACGGTCATCGCGGAAGATGGTGTTACGTTCCAAATGTTTCCTAAAATAACCGGAAAGGAATGAGAAAATGATTACCCCGGAAGCTTATCACGAAGCTTTTGCCATTTTTAGCGTACCGGAGCAAGTTCATTAGGGGGGTAACCACTTCCAAACCCTGGTAAGACCGAGTTAACCTCGCTAACCAGGCTATTTTTTGTAACGCGTCTGAACGGGGGGGGGGGGGGGCTTTTTTTATATTTAATATTACAGACCCTTGATTTTGATATCAATTGTTGCATCTTCTCTAGCCAGTGATATATCAAATAAGTACAAATAATTACAGTGCCTTGCTTCTGTGACTTCCATACCATAAAAACGTTTCATCAAGCCGTTTTGTCTTTTAAATTTGTATTTGCTACACCCCTGTTTGGTATAGGCGCCCCTCTCGCTGTCATGGATCTTCTGTGGATCGCTTTTCCGCTATTGTGGATAAAGAAGGGTGTTCGGTTGAAATATGGCCGTCGAGCATTTTAACTAGTGGGTACGCTCCCCCTCCCCATGATGACCGCAAAATACATTGACCTTATGTTTTCACATGTCTTCAGACTCAATTTTCGAAACGTTAGGGGTTGCATTTTTGTAAGTCAAATTCAGCCTAAATCAATTATTTGACAATATGCTATCAAAAAACCAGCAGTATATTAATGGTTTGCGACGCAGACGCCCATAGTACATTGTCATATGGAAGAAAAAGCATGGTTCAGTTGAATGCACATGGTGTTAAAACAACGATTGTGAATCTTACCGAAGTTGTTTTCGAAATGAGTGCATCTTGACATGAGCAAAAAATTTGAGCAGGTTGAACCTTCACCTAACCTTTTTCCACGGCGGGTGAATCTTGACCCGGCAGTTGTTTTTTAAAACGAGGTTAACGATGGTGAATCTTGACCCTACGATTTCTTCAAGATATGAACGCTTCTAAGAGATTTTGGCCCGGAATTGTGCTTCAGGACCATCTCTCTCCTGAGGACCTATTCTCCGACCATATGCTCCAGGAGCATATGGTCCTAGAGCATATGGTCCTGGACATTATGGTCCTGGAGCAGATGGTCCTGGAGCATAAATAAGCTGGAAAAATATTCTAAGTAAGTCAAATATTTGTCTAATAACTCTCTCAGTTTGTATCATTTACTTGATCCTCGCGTACATTGAATTCAGTTTCGCATCGTCATAGATCTGCTAGAATCATGAATCTAGGGTCTTTGTCGATGCTTTCTCCTAAACTGAGTACCAACTATCATTATGTCCATAATGACTTCATAAATTTTGCAGATCAGCAAACTATAAATTGTCCGTAGAGGCACGGTGCAGTACGGGGAGATATTTTTAGCAATACCCGTTTCATTCATCCTGCGGGTTTTTGCTCTACATGATGGAAAATGGTTAAGTGATAACATAATTGTTTTGGCTTTGTTTTTAGTGTCAAGGCGAATCTAGGCATTAACAAAGCAGTTATGTAAGTTAGTAACGCTGACGGATGGCGCAAGAGAAGCGATTAACAATCCCTTTTTGAAACTCTGCGCCTGGTCTGGATGCTATACAGTATGCGCAGGAAGGGCATTTCCATAATCCTACAGAGAATGGAGAAATGATCTTCTGTGGGAGGCCAAGTTGGACCCTTGGACTTACACAACACAAGGTCATGAGACCTGACTGAGCGCTAAGGCGAGACCAACTGAGAGCAGCTCAGTAGCAGCTGGCTTGGAGAATTCTGGTGCTTGTCCATAGACCAAGTGGTTGGATGGGATGAAGTGGCTGGAGCTCGCTCTCGGGTATACCATTCGGAAATGGCACTCTCGGGGATTGCATCTAGTTTGGGATAGTGAAGTTTGTGTTCTCCACACCATGCTGAGCTCCATGTTGGCTCTAACCTGGATTTATATATAGACAGCTCGATCAGTTTGCCTATACAGTTGTCTGACGAAGCAATCCTAGTCGCTGACTGGCAGGTTTAAAAAAAAGCCACATTTTAAAATCACAGGACACCATGACAGATCATTACTGATGGAGATCCCAAGTAAATCGCCCCCTGTCGACCTCTTCTAGAGCTGTTCCTAAGAAGTGGAGACTTGATGGCCTGTTGCAGCACCTTTCTTGTTTGATATTGTTACAGTTTTACACTTGGCAGTACCGAAATGTACATTCCATGAAGTTGCCCAAGACTCGATTTCCTGCAAGTCTTTGTTGAGAGAGGCAGCAGCTGGGATTCTGTCCTCTTGGACTTTATGAAGGTCATGAGTGTGACATCGCCTGCGTAGAGGATGGGTGGGTTCAGGATTCTTCTTAATTGTAATGTCGTCAATGAATATAATAAAAAGAAGAGGGTCGAGGATTGAGCCTTGTGGTACACCTGCATTGATCAACTTCTTGTTGGATACCCTCCCTTTAAGCATGACTCCGAGGGAGTTTTGAGCAAGTATTTGCAAAATATCAATTTTTCTTCTTATGTGCAGTATTTCCATACTTTCCGTACCTTAGGACGACATAGTAACTTCATAATTGGTTCAACATATTCTGATACCAATGGAAAGGAGAAACGCTAAGCTATACTGTATATAGGTACCAAATTTATAGAAATTGGATATTTAATTAGGAAAATTCAGGGGAGTACCCCATTCCGGTGTGTTGTTACAAACAATGGCTCAGGTAGGCAAGGGATTAATAAGCAATAGTTTAATGTTGGGACCTTTTTCCATTGTTTTCTTAACATAATTTATCTGATCTTTCAATTTTCTCATTGGCATGCAATTTGCATCTGGCTTTTTACGAAAGTGTTTAGCATTTTAGCGCACCGAAGCCCCCCTCCCCCTTGATAAGACGAGGGTTAAGCCGGTAATTGGGATCATGGTGGGATTTAATAACAAAAAAAGGCAACGTGATAGGGTCTTTGAAACTACTAGTAGTTGTTGTAGATCATCTTATCTACTAGGTCCATGATGAAATGCGGATAAACGGGTGTAGATGTAATTATTGTCCGTCGGACTCACAGTCCACCTACAGCGGTAAAGAATAGGGCATTCGGTTCATTTGACTTTTTGCGCAACATTAGTTTCACGCTTTATTCGAATCCGTTATCGTCTATAGAGCCCGGACTGATCCTGTCGGACTATATCTGCTTTCACACCGATGTAGATTTGACTCTTTAAGCAACATTAGTTTCACGATTTATTCGGATCCGTCTAATCATAAGGATTCAAAAAAATGTATAGTTTGTACCAGCTACGACAATTGGTTTTGGAGTTATAGGGAACAAATGACAAAAAATGGTAAAAAGGTCAATCTCAATTTGTACAGGGGTCAACATTAAAAGTTAATCTGATTATATTTTAAATAATTGCAATTATTGCCTGAGGTACGAGGACTCCTAAAAAGTATAGTTTTGATTAAGTTAAATGTTTACTTACGGAGATAAGGGTCAAAGAGGGTCAACACCAATTGGATTATGTTGCGCTATGACCTATTTTGTCACATAACATGGTAACTATGCATTGCAGATGGTACAAACTATTCCTTATTTTGAAACATGAAGCTAGATGAACAATTTCTTTCATTTTTTTACCAAAATTGGGGTAACTTCTGATTTTGATCCCTGTACAAATAGAAATTGACCTTTTTACCATTTTAGCCATTTTTACCCTACAACTCCCAAACCAATGGTCATAGATGGTACAAACTATACATTTTTGGAATCCTTATGACTAGACGGACAATATGGCATCCATTTCAACATTATTGGAGCATTTTAAAAATTTGACCCCTGTGTAAACTTAAATTGGCCCCTATTGAAAAAGTGACACCGCAATCACAGACTGACAGGGACCCGTGAAACATGATTCTTAAGTGCAGCAAATGGTGCCTTAAGGAGAAGGTGCCAAGACAAAGTTTGTACAGGGGTCAAATTTTTGAATTGATCCAATCATGTTGAAAATTATACCATGTTGTTTGTCTATAACCACAATGATTCAGAAAAGGGGTTGGGGCTTGTTAGCGTTTTTACGTACTTTTCTAGGGGTTTTCACCAATTAAAAGGTTTTTGAGTGATGCTGAAACAGTGATTAGAAATTAAACACCTTTCTAAACACTGTTTTGCACCACGTTTCTAAACATTGTAAACTATCTGTTTAATATCTAAACACCTTATATCTAAACGTTTAAATTCTAAACATTTTAGGCATTTGATATTGCGTGTTTAGAAACCAAGCATTTAGAGATTTGACATGTTTAATACCTAAACACTAATTTGCACCACGTTTCTAAACACTGTTTTGCAGTGTAGGTGATAGAATTGCTACGTTCCCTCTTAGTAAAATACGACTTGCTAAACTAAACGCAAACAGAAACTTATTCTTTTCTTTTAAAATGTCAAATAGCAGTGTAATATCACCAAAAGGTACAAAAATACAATTTTATGCTCTTTTTAATTCTATTTTTTTGTGCAAAAAGGCCCCAAAATTGCAGAAACTTTAAAATCTGAATATCTCAGTAACTGAAGAAGAAAATAAAAACGTCAAAAAAAAAAAAAAAAAACACTAAAAGTTTTATGTTCCTATTATAGTAAGTTTATATAAAATCTCTATTTAAGCTCTTCATATGTTATTATCTATGTTAAGAGCAGTATAGACAACCAAATCAATTATCTGAATATACCGAGAAAAAAACTGGACTTCAGAAACTGTAATTAGAAACATTGTTCAATACTTCCCAAAACACTTTTCTTTACTTAACACATCACGTATATGAAATAATCACACACATTCAACTAAAGTGTATTTAAAACTGTTCATGGAAACAGGATTTTCTTGCAAATTGACCAACTGCAATTTGCACAGCTATTCGATGTTCACAAAAATAAAGGAATTCTACCAAAAAGACGTTGGCAACGTAAAAAGCCACCAAGTTTTAAAAAAGAGTACGAGCCATATAAAGTTAATAAATGTAAAGAGAGCACCAAGTATACTCAAGTGCGTCTGCCCCATTGGCAAACTTGGTCCCATTTCTTCTGCAATGCAAAAGAAAGTGCATGCCCGTTTTCCCACCGTCAACCTCCATAAATATACAGTTTTAAATGCTAGAGGTGCTGATGTAATAATATTGAGTTCAAAAGAGTCCCTCTTCATGTGAGGTAATTGCGGTAACCAGAGCAGCGGGAACCTTCCTATGGTGTTTAGTACTGTTCTTCCTACCATAGTGTCTCACAGAAAGACTGGTACAAAAACATACCCAGAAACATACATGAACATTACCACAGAACTCATAACCAACATACCTTCCAGAACAGTCGACTGTCGGAACACATTTTCAACGGGAAAAGAATTGCGTCACGTGGATGATGTCACAACGAGATTGGACTTCATTCCGAAAATTTAATACATAGTTCCGAAGGATCTGCACTTGAACGGTCTCTGAGTCGTTGAATTCAAACCAACAACAAGAAATCAATCAAAAAAACAAAAAAAAAACAAACAAACAAACAAACAAACACACAAGCAAACAAACTAAGCAATATCAACTTGGAAAGTATTCAAGTCGCAAGAAGACGGTATTTACACAAGAAATAGGAATACTAATTCCAAACTCACTGCCAATATAACCTTAAGCAAGAACAAGTGCAGTTTGGAATTATTTAAATCAACAATTTGGTCCGATGATGATGGTTGCTTTAATGAATTACCATGAATGTACTAAAAACAGAATTCGGAATAGAAGAAATGGGACCAAGTTTGCCAATGGGGCAGACTCACTTGAGTATACTTTGTGCTCTCTTTACATTTATTAACTTTATATGGCTCGTACTCTTTTTTAAGACTTGGTGGCTTTTTACGTTGCCAACGTCTTTTTGGTAGATATAGTTTATCAGGAAAAGCTGTAAGTCGATAATCATTGCTTTCTCTATAAACTGTTTTTGCCAGTTTATAAACTGCCATGGGAAAAAAAAAATCTTTATCGAATTACTGAGCATCCGGCTTGCCAATATACAAGCTCTCGGTCGATTCACTTCCACTAATGTAATCTTTTCCTACTGACGAACACCAATTTACACACTTAAAATATATTGGAAACCTTGTCATTCTCTTACAAAACCCATATTGGAGATGGCACGTTGATATATTTTTCTCGTGTCAATGGTTTCTTTACAAAACTAACTACAAGAGTACGGTACCGCCATAGAGTGTCCTACGTATTAAAGCCACAATTATTATTTTTTTCCAAATTCCGACATAAAAACAAGTTGGATCCCGACTTTTATTAATAAACAATGCATACAAATCTTAATTTCTTGACAAATACGGTGTGTCAAACTTTGCCACTTACAGGGGTCTATACTACAAGAATTTCAAACTTGAATACAACAGTGCAAACAATTGTTCGTGGCTTTAAATGATCTATAGCATCGTCGCCCCAATCCCCTTACATAAACAGTATTTTAAAGCAC
>JAMKCH010022438.1:0-29190 GCA_023653785.1 Ophioderma brevispina | reverse complement strand
GAATAACCCTCGGGTTTCACAGTTCCTATGATTGAAGGCCCCTGATGACCTTGTCGTGACCTTTAAAATTTTCAGCATCAACAATCGATTCCGCAACCAAGTTGGGTCTGGGTACACTAAAGTTTAACCCAGTTGACATTCCTTTCACCCAGTATGACATTGAACCATTATTTCCATATAGTTAATAATCCATAAGTCGCAAGATGGGAAAAAACTGTACGGTTTTCAATCCTTATGACATGACAAAACGTTGGTATACATTTGAAAGCCAAATTGGAACATTTTGAGAATTTGACCCCTCTGTTACCACTTTACTTCCTTATTTCTACAAATAGCACAAGGGGAATCTTGGGGACTTTTGACATCTTGCTCCTTGCAACATTAGGAAATATCCTGAAAAATCCAGATACGTATTTATTTCCGGGTGGTTCTTTATATCTTGGACTATAGCGGTTACTTTCTTCCCGGTCTTGCATACTTGGCGCTAACAGGGCCCTGCACGTTGGTCCAGCCAGACGTGGTCCGGCCGGACTGTAGTACAAGCGTTTCGTTCTAGAAATCTAGGCGATTTTCCGCTAAAGACACCTTGGGTGAAAAAAGACCAAGTCCAGCGGAACCGCTTTGTTGTCTTAGCGGGAATCCGCCCAGATAAAACAGAGTCTTATTGATTCCCGGCCGGTAGCGCACCACAATTTACGATCTCATAGCATCTGTATTGCTCGGTCACAGCGCCACATATTTCGTATCCGCATCGCTAATTTGGCCGGCTATTCTTCGACATGCGCTCTTCAGCCAAAACGATGTGTAAAGCTCTCTGCGATTGCTTTAACCAAGGAATGAAAAAAAAAACGGTTTCGCGGTAACCTGGACATCGCGAAATTCGATGTTAGAAAAAGTTCCCACAACAAAGACCTTTAGCCCACTAGGTTTTGATGCCTGAGTGTGGCAGACTTGACAGCCAGCAATCGATAATTGAGCAAGCTGATAAGGTAAGAAAAATGCTTGTATGGATGTATTTTTCACCATTTTTCGTCTTTTAAAAATAAAGCTACTAACTAGACAATTTAGTTAGGGAATATTTGGTGCGTAAATCGTTAGTATAGGCCAAAGTATTTTGGCGCAATCTCCGTGTACACTTACACAAATCCGAGATCAACGGATATCTGACCGGGTCCGAATATGTAAACAAGTGTTGTGTAGTGGAGTTCCCACGCTCAGCGATTATGATGTTGTTAATAAACTCCAGAGCGCAGTGAGATTTGCCTAGGGTCCGCGGTGGCTCAAATTACTTTCTGATTTTCCGGTGATTCAACAATGAGCTGGCGATATGTGCCAAGACGACAAGTAAATGGGGTGAGCGCTGGAAAATTAGCGTGAGGAGATCAGTAGGTCACCGTAGCCGGGCACGGGGCCAGTGGTAACAAGTGGTAGGGCCACGGCAGCGAATACACAAAGACAAGAAAATGATCCTCGGGTTCGTTCCCAAAACTTGATGCGTAGTTGTTGCCGCAATCATGCTCAGCAGCACAAGCTACGATTTCTATTAGTTGCGATTTACCTCTGTTCCCAAACACCTGCTCAGGTGGTTCTAGTGGTGATACGCCATCAAGAGTTACGAAATTCTAAGGACTATTCTACGCCCAAACCTATCGATTAACCGATGTGAGAGTATTGTGGGTGTTATGTATGCGAATATGTACTGTGTGATGTGATATTGCCTCGCTATTATCTTTTCGCGAAAGGTCAGTGGTACCTAAACCGGATCGGACGGCATTATTACTCGGAACAACGACGGTTGTGGTGGCAGGAGATATAGTCCTCCGTGCTCACAGTCCGGGACACAATGATGAACAATAGGGCAATCAATTCAGTTGACTCTTCACGCAACTTAGTTTCACGCTTATCCGTTGCGACTATGGAGCCAGGGACTATGATACCAGCTGGATTGTGGATTAATTCACACCGGCCTATCATAAAGAACTTCAGTAGAATGGCTGTTCGTACAAGCATAGCCATAATAGCGCTATTTAATTTACAGCGTTTTCCTATTTTTGTATAATCATTTTAGCCCACTCTTTATGGGTATATCGCTCGAAAGAATAACGGAAGTGAAATATAAGTGATGACATAAAATAAAGATTAAAGGTTGCCGTGTTCCGATCGTCCCTGACCGACCCGGAAGTTAGTATCGGATTTTGATATCCGCTGAAAAAGGCGTATTTTTGCTATTTATAAAATTGAGGGTCCTTCATTCCATTTCATTCAAGATATAACAAAAAAATAGCCGTTTTAACCGTTTAATGGTTAATTAATCATAAGATTAGTTACAGTGATTGAATATGGATTGCAAATGCATATTACTTAGGCTACCATCAGAAGTGTTTTATCACGGTACTTGATAGGGCGTGCGTTTAGGCACGTTACCACGTCCTTGGGAGGGGACGTTCTTGGGTTTTTTTTTTTTTTTATAAAGGAGCGAACGCCAGCGATCTATATCAGTCTGGACTAGAGCACAAGATAATTACAGAAAGAAAGAAAGAAAGAAAGGAAAAAAGAAAAAGGTGAAAAAAAGGAAATGTGAAATGAAAGCTCTCCTACTCTCTACCTCCGAAGCAGCCTAGGATTGAGGAACTATTAAACGAGTTGTAGGGCAAATAGGGATGCGAGAGCCGAAGAGATGAGGAAGAACCCGGGGTGGAAACCGGGGAGTAGTAGCAGCAGCAGCCGCAAGGTACGGCCAGATAATGCTAGGAAGATCACGCGGTTAGAGCCAGCACATCATCACAGCGGAACGGATCCCTTCCCCTGACCCGTCGAAGGCAAAGGGGAAGGGGGTGACAGCAATGACAGACAGAAGTGATTGACAGAATATAATTATCTTGGCATACATAGTACAAGTAATTTAAGCATAGTAAGGAAAAGGTGGGGAATTCGAGAAGCTCCTTCACAGGAAATCTTTGCATCCTCGCGGGAACTGAGAGGAAGGGAGAAAGAAACTAGACTGTAGGGACTGTGCTCCTCAGAGCACGAAGGAAGTTTAGGCTTATTCGACCGTTAACCCTCCTTTTCCATTCGGACCCTTTCCGCTTCCTTGGGGTGTTCCCCAAGGATCTGTCAAAGGACCATTGGATTTTATCATGTATAGTGCTCCAAATGAGTGATGTCATCAATGCTCAGCTGCATATCCATCTTGTCATTATGCTGATGACACTCAACTTTATCTGACTTTGATATCACTCACCACCATTATCAAGCTGTCAACATGCTAGAATCTGATTGCTGAGTACGCTCCGGGACAAATTCCAAAATAAACTCCATGTTTAATGACTCAAAAACTGAAATCATTTCAGTTTTCATTCAAAAATTCAGAAACTGCTCCATGTTACCATCCATCTCATTGAGGCTCCGAAATATATGACTTAAAATCAGCCAGGACCTCAGGGTTTGCTTGATGACACCTTGCAGCTAAAAGACCAGTTCGTAATAGATGTCGGAAAGCTTTTTTGGTATTTATAAGATCGGTCGCATTCGCAATACTTGGGGATAGCAATTCACTGAGCGCCTCATTAATGCTTTTGTTTCATCTCATTTTGACTGCAGTAACTCTCTTTGTAGGTTTACCAAAAATTCCTCTGTCCTTCACTTCAAGAATTCAAATTCTAGCTGCTCGCATATCACAGGTAACAAAGTGTCATGAACATATCTCTTTTTCCCATTCTTCATGCTGCCATTGGTTTGGGAACTATTGAGGACGAATTTCATACAATTCCTGTTGCTGTTGCTCACTTACAAGCAGTCATGGTTATGCACTTGCCTACATCACCAGCAACTCATATCACTATCCACTAACCGCTCGCTTCGCTCAGCTCAACAGCTTCACTTTAAAACCGCAAAAACCCGTACACTTGTCAAGACTACTTCTATGGCGACCGTGGGCTTTGCAGTGGCTGCTGCTTCAATTGGTCGATTCAAATCAATGCTCAAAACCTTTTTGGCTCAAGTGACTATTTCCCATCGCTCTATTGTTTGTTTATATTGTAGTTTGTGGTGTAAGGATTGTTGATTGGTCAATATCATAGATCTCCTCCTACCATTAAAGCCACTATCAGTCAGCGATTCTTCAAAATGTAAAGCAAAACTCGCGCCCCCATTTTTTCATCAAAGTCCATTTTTGCATGTGTATTGGAAAGGGTTGTAGTAAAACCCCTTGTAAGGGCTAAGCTTAACGCAACCGTATTTTGCCAAAATTACGATTTTCTACATTTTTACAATAAATTCTGGATCTGACTTTTATTAGCCAACAATACAGTCGTAAATGGCATCTTCAAGTCCACGTTAAAATGCTTTAGTGTCCGTTTTTTTTCACAACGAACGGTAATAGACGGTGTTTATATGAACCAATACTACAAATCAAGACAAAATGGGCATTTTTAAATTTGGAAAAAATACTGATAGTGGCTTTGATGTTACTACTTCGCTGTAGCAATAACTGGCTTTATCTGTTTTCTATAGGCTTTGATATAACCATTTGGTATATTTTTAGCATTTTTTTGACAACATTGACCATATGACCCCTTAATGACCTTGACCCCAGATAAACACTCATGTCACCACCAAATGCATTGTTTCCGTTCTTGAGATAAAAATCTTGAATTTATTTGGCTTAACACCCGGAGTGACCCTGTAAATGAACCTTTGACCAAAATCCTCGCATACATTGGGTACTAACTGCATTCTGAAGTTATGTTACTCTATTATTTTGGATTTTGAGATAAATTGTTGGAATATTTTTTGAATATGTTTGTTTTTGACCGGATGTTGACCCCTTAGGAACCCATGATCCCGAAACTGTGGAACAACCCAAAGACCCTGGTTGGTAATCATTTGTGCAACGACTCACCTGCTATGTAATTTTGTAACCAGTGATTTTTTGAATATATTTCACATTTTGGGCTTTCAACAGAATGACCCCTAATGACCTTGACCTCCTTATCCTGTCCACCCTATATGAGACTGGGTCCGTGGTTCCTCTGAAACTTTTATTACATCGTCCGAATCCTGGTAATGAAGATATTTATGACTAAATTACCCATTTGACCCCTGCGCCCCCAGTCAAAGTCAGGAGGGGTCACAGTGGATGGGGACTACGGTGCTCGAAATGTAGCATTACTATGGTCAATCCTTTCGCCATACACAAACCAAGACTGAAGCTAGATGGCAATTGGTGAGCGTTGGAAAAAGAAAGAAACAACTAGAGAAAAATTGTGCTCGAAGAGCAGACCCACCGTGGTGGATCATGATCACCTTGCTGACTAACGGGCCCGAAACGATTTTTAAATGTCATTTTGTGACACTTTGGCCTGAAAGTACCACTTTGTGATCACTGATCAAAAAATTTGGGTACACCCTATATGAGCTAAACCCTGGGCTTGAATGTACCAAACTGTCGTAATCAGGGCAACCTTCTTCGTCCAGTAAAGATTCATTGATACTATCCCCAGTGGGCCAAAAGACCACTCATTATTTTTATTTGTTGAACTTTCTTAGGCAGGGTAGCCCTTCAGTGACACCGCACTGATTTCCAGTAGGGCCCTGCATTTACAGATGGACATGTAACTTGCAATCAACAAAAGTACTATATAAACTTGAATGGAAAATCAAATAATAACAAATTAGTGTGGATATAAGATGAATGATAATACAAAGGTATCAGAAAGCAGAGCAAAATGTACACAGTTGCTTAGTAGGATTTACAATGTTTGAGGCTTTCGCTGCGAAAGACCTCATGTGTATTATATTCCACACGAGATCTCAGGAAGACTGTTCCATATTTCGGTTGCTCTCATATGGAACATACGTTTCCCTGCATTTATGTTCCAAGATGGTTCATACAACGAGTTGGTGTTGGACTTCTGGTACCCTAGAAAGCACCTGCGTGCATTAAAGTGAAGGATAAGAAAGGTATACCGGGGCAAGAACCTTACACATTTAAAACTAATTCCTTAGGGCCTTTGCTTATATAACCCTAATCCTTAAGTTTGATCCACTGCAATGTACTCATCATATCTTTAACCAGAGTTCAGCAGCATTTCCACTGATCCAAAATCTTGTCACACACCATATACACTGACCAACGGTGGCAGCTATACAAAGAATCATGAAGGGCCACTTATTTGCCGAGAACAAATCATCTTTTCAAAAGATTTGGGCCAAATGGCCGCAATGACCATTTGTGCGACCACTGATTCAAATGCTGTGTACACCCATCCTATGTGCACTGACCATAAGCAATAATGTTGAACAACTGTCCGTATGAGCGGCGCCTTATTTGTCGAGAAGGTATTGCATGTGTATTGCCCAAAATGTTCAAAAGACCACTTAATGACGCCACTGAGCAATCTAAATATACCAATATGCACTGACCATGTAAAGCGGATGCTAGGGGGTTGTGTAAAGGCCACTTTGTTTTCTTTGAAAGAAAACATAAGATTTAAAATAAGATTTGCCAAATGGTCGAAATGACCACTTGCTGACCACTTGATCCAAATTCTGGACCATAGTTTAGATTACACATCGCTGTCGTAATCAAACCGCGCGCCCCTATATATAGCCCTGCGTTACACCGTGCGGACGTGTTTTGACACTCTCCGCAACCATGCAATCTCAATGTATCCCGGTCTATTAACGAGTTTTCTCTTTGGTTAGCCCTAACTACTACACTATGCTCCTATTAATGGGAAAGAACCTGACAACGTTGATTTGACTCTTGTCTGGAAAGACATGGAAAATATGGAGAGAAATATGAAAAGACAATGAATGAAACTGATGCAAACCAATAAAACGTATCGAGGAAATGGATGTGAGACAGAACGATGGTAGCCATAGAGAAGATGTATGGCTGATCGCTGGATGAATTGGGCGAATAATATAAACTAAAATCACGCAGCATACTGAACGTATGAGATGTTTAAGGATGGAGTACAAGAGATTGCAACATCACACATGAGGAGAATATGAACAGAAGAAGTGAGATTCCTCCGACTGAGTTGCCATGACACAAAACTTAGATTGGAACACCAACCCACGGAACATATTGAATTTTTTACTACATGGAAATTAAAGGTATGTCTAGAGAGTTATTGCAGTTTCCCAGACGCAATTGTAGTATTCAGGATCCCAAATAGGGTGAGAATACTGATGAAGTCTCAAGGACTTGCTGCAATACATTGATGTGGACGTTTGACCGGACATGACCGTACCCACAGACTGGGTAAACCAATTGTTGGTAAACCCAGACCAATTATTGCCAAGTTCACCCGCTACAATGTGAGGCACACTTATTAACAACGTAAGAAATGAAAGGGCAACGAATGGGGGGATCCAGGAGCATCTGACACCCTACACGCAGCATCTACTTGGTAAGGCAAAGGAACTCATCAAAAGACTATTGGGTTTAAGAATTCTTTGACGTGTGGATCGGTCGGTTACATTACTGGTTGAACCGACAAGAGCAAAAAGAAATTTTGTTGTTACTTGCCAGAGATCTGAACAATTTGGAGCGAGGGGATCAATCACCTAGGAAAAGCGTCGCATTACATATCCAAACTAGCACATAGGACTGGACAAGATCAGAAAATGACTGAAACTATACTAATTATGACTTTTTTCTAATCAAAATGCGTCATCAGCCATGAATTATAAAGTCTAACCAGTTTTAACATAAATGCATGCACTACAGGGAAACCGAAGGCAGTAGCTTTATAAACCATTGTAACTAATCCTCTTGTAAAAACATGTTTATTGAGTAATATATTAGTATAAACACGTGTTAACTCTACTCGCCTTCAATTATTTCTAATATATCAATATACCATTTCAGAGTTGAAATGTATAAGTTACAGATTTATTCCGTATAGGCTTGCTTGATTTCTTTTTCATACAAGTCTTTCACACCAGGACACGCCAAACATTGCTGTCAATCATGCATCTTATTTGAAGGGTGGGTTCAATTTGTTTTGTCAAAAATTCTTTTCCTTTTGTTTTCAGCTTAATCTTAGAACGTCAATTATGTATTACGCATAAATTGTAGCGTTTATTGTCAAATGATAAGTTATTAGTAGCCAATTCAAACTTTCAATTATGATTTTCACGCGGGCTTCGCCCCGAGTTGGCTGTGTTTCACTGGCTTATTTTTTGGTTAAACTCAATTTGCTTTAACTCAATCATAGGCAAATTCTCTAGCTTCTTGAGCCTTTTGAGTTAAGTTTGGAAACAATTTGTTTCTTCGTATGTCAAATACCTAATTATGTCAAAATTTATGTGTCGTTTGCTCGCAAAAATATCAAAATGTCATTTGAATATATTTTTCAATATTGCATTCTAATGTACACAAGTGCACCAAATGAGCCCATATGACGTATGTAAAACATGGTGAATGGATCTCCCAAATGTTCTGAACATAATAAATCACGATCAAGCCGAGCTGATGATATTATATCCGGATTGAATAATGTTCTGTAAGATGTTGCTTTCTAAATATGACATATGTTTTTTAATCCGTTAAGGTACGAGTAATATCTAAATCAATTCTATGATGATAATCACATCATTGAATATTCTAAAACTCCAAATGTCCATACTTAACCTCCTTGAACATTCAAATTGAATCGTGTGCTAAAATGCTAAATTTACCATTCCTTAAATGTAATTACGCATTTGCGCAAGAACTTTGATATATTAAAACTTGTAACGAAGCCCTTGATAATGATTTACCAGAATAGGCCTCTCTGAAAACTCATGTGAAAGAATAAACACTGATTTCTATAAACTTGTCAGCATTATAACATTGGATACACTAACCGAGTGGGCGAGAAAAAGGTGGTGTGGGTGGTAGGTACGTAATCATGTGAAGTATAGGTTACGAAAAGATTATCTTAGCAAATGAAAAAAATTTTGAGTCATGTTTTATTGAAGTGAAACCTACGGGGACAATACTATAGTGGAGTAAATTACAGAGCGAACACTTCTATTGATGATTCCCCCCAAATAATGATATCAATGAAGATTTAGCATAAAAGTACATCAGAAAATAAGATATTCATATATACTGGGTGGACTTCAATATTGATCTCCTTAAGGATGGAACGATACAGGGCCTATCAACGATATTTAGATCTGTCTATTCGACGCTCTGATACCAACATCTTAAACCTACTCCGGATTAGGAAAAATTTTGCTACTTACTAGATTAAATCCTTACAAACCACTTATGAATAGAAGAATCTGCTATTATTGTTACAGATATCATCGATCATATGCCTACTGTACTTGTCAGTAAAAACATTAAATCCACAAATAAAACGCAATCAAACAGAATGTGACCTATAAACGACGTCATACTGAAGATAATATTTCAATTTTAGCAACAAATTGTCCCGAAAGTAGATTGGGCAAAAGGTACGTGCAAATGGTAATGTCAATGAAGATTAATGTATCGTAACGAAATTTGATAAAAAATCTATGAATTGTGATCCCACTTAAAAAACGAACTTTTTATTTAAAAGATTTGAACAAGCAAAGGGAAATATCAAACAACTGGGGAAAGCTTAATATGTTATTGTCCCCGTGCCAAAAGAAAGAAACCACCTTCCGAAGCAATTCAAATCCCAATCAGGACAAACTATCACTGATCCAAAAAGTATAGCTGACGAGTTTAATGAATTCTTGTAAAGTTGGGCCTGGCCTGGCTTCAAAAATCAATAGTGAACGGTGTCACGAGCGAGCCAGTCTAGCCTTGTAGAGTTCCGTCGGACATGGTGTTTTGGTTTCACAGTCCTAGGAACATATGTTTGAATTAGGGAGTTAGAGAGACCCACTAAGTTTTGATTTCCATTGTCCTAGGGACTATCGGTAATAAAACACAGTGTCCTATGGCTATAGGTAATAAAAGGAAGAGTCTAGGACATTTGAAATAGTGGGACCCTGAATTTCATTGACATTACCAAAAATCTCAAGCGCCCTAAATTTTGAGGGTCCGGGGGGGTGTGTACTAGTTTTGATTGTCCCATGCAGTTGAATTCACAGTCCAGGACCATATGTTTTAAAATTAGGGAGTCCTATGGATACTAAGTTTTGATTCATAGCGTCCTAGGGACTATCCGTAATGACACGCAGTGTCAAATGGGACTATATGAATAAAGGAAGAGTCTAGGACATTTGATAGTGGGACTCTAAAGTTTATAATTACACAATTAGGGTCCCTAAATTGGAGGGTCCGGGGACGTTGTGTGTTAATTGTGGGTCCCATGCAGCTGGTTCAAATGCAAGCATCCCAGCGCAATTGCGTGTCTGCTTGAAATGGCACCCCATTAAATCCCTAGAAGTGTTGTTTTAAAGGGGCATTTGAAAATTTCTTGTTTTGTGATGTTATAGAACATTCATAATGACATTTGGCATCATGGTTACGCACCTACATCAATGTGCAGATGCACATATTTCAACTGGCGGACAACTGTAGGGTAATCAAAATAGGTATTCAAGGAATTCGGCCACCCCCGTGACAATTCAAAATCCGTCAAAGCGTTTTTGAAAATCAGTTGAGAATTGCCGTGGAAATTCCCATGGTATTTTTTCAGCATGTCATCTTTGAGTGTTTTTGACACAACGAGAACGAAAAGGGAAAACAGCTACTAGTAATTAAGTATTCTTGTGAAATGATATTTTTTTTTCAGGGGTAGTAAGTAATGGGAAGTCACAAAGTCATCTGGGTAGCTACTCATTACGCAATTGATTCTCAGTGCATAAATCTGTTAAAATAACACATTTGGAATATTGGAGATATTTTTACGATTTCATGTGGAAAATCTATGCTCTTTTGGAGTCATGATGGGAATCCCATTCCACTTCGGATTCTCAATATGGAAAATTCACTTGATTTTGGAGAAGGGTGTGGGAACTGAGAGGTTGTTGGGAATCTCAAGGAAATCTCGCTTAACTGTGATGGTTACTTACTGTCGAACCAACATGCAGAAGAGGGACTGCATACGCTCACTAACAAGAGCCATTGAATCCATTCTAGCAAAGAACTTGTTACTGGAGTAGGAGATCGCAACGCCAGGATAGGACGAAGATGCAAAGTTCGCTTGCCACGATCAAGAAAGAACGAGAAAATGTAAAAAAAAAAAAAACAATGTTGGATTTTGCAGGTAAACACAGCCCATCAATGCCGAAACATACTTCCACAGAAATGGGAAAGCTCTGGAGGCGGAAAGGAAGGAAATGAGCAGCATTTTGAAGGTAGAGCGTAAAGACAGGCTTTGTCAGTTTGGGACCATAGCATGGTCTTTACACAGTTAGGGCAGTCTCGGTAAACAAATTGGCGCTAGAAAGGAAGCGACATGATGGAGTCTGCTCAGTATAGGAATGATCTCCAAGAGCAATCCATAATTGAGGTACCCAACCTCCCCATCTAGAAGATGCTAACGTATTGCGTCAGACAAATATGAGAAAAAAGTGCTTCCTTTTAGGGGAGCGGAAGAAGCAGAAAACGTCATTCATTGATGTGTATCAACAAAGTACAGGTGAAGAGAACAGGCACAAAGTAGTATAACCCTAGTCTATTGAGCCCCTTTTTTGGGATAGGTCCCCCGGGAGTTTCCTTTAAACATGCAATACTTCAAAAAAAATTTGGTACCACTGGATGATCTTCTTTCTTTGGCATACAAAATAAGTAAAAACATCCAGAATATGACATCACTATGATGTTCATAAGTCAAGACAGGTATGAAAAATACTGGATGTTGGATGCCACGGTAACAAGGCTAATGGATACTGACGATTTTACTGGTTACTTACCACAGTATAGAACGCGTAAACTCTCACAAAGCCACAAATTCCACGCAACAGGTTAATCACCAGGGTGTAGCTGTCCTTTGCACTGTCAAATTCCATTGAATTCGTAGAAAATAGTGTGTTGAAATCTGCCTATCTCGGCTGTAGTCAGTCGATAGTAAAATGAAATGGACTCGGGGGGAATAGACTTGATATACCTTTTTTAATTAGGCATTAACTTATTTTCCTATCATGCTTATCGAATGAGGTGGTTGGAATATGAAAATAACAAAATTCCAAAAGATCCTCATATAGTCAAGTTTACTGTTAGAGTCTGTGTACTGTCCGTTACTTATCCTGGTATCTACGCTGAGTCACCACAAAGCATGCATTGTAGATGGGGGACATTCTTAAACATACTCTGATAGCCCTTAGAATAGAAAAAAAAACCCAAAAACAAAAAAACACAAAAAAAAAAAAAAAACAAAAAAAAAAACCCAACAAAATCCACATATGGACGAAGAAAGAGATGTGCTTTCAGAGATAAAAGAAGAGGAGAGTAGATTTTTTTTTTTTGATTTAAGGGGCAGTAATTACAGATGTCGACTTCAATGACGACATTGCACTACTGTCGGGGCGAAACCACCAAGGACGGAAGCTGAAAGATCGTCTTTTTTCTTCAACTGTTGAGGCAGTTATGGTTGTGAAAATTTCGAAGCCTACCTCGCAAGTTACAAAAAAACAAAAATCCAGATCGCACCTTCCAGATAGCACTTACTAGAAAAAGAGTTGCCTTCAACACACGATGGCAACAACCAGTATCTTATCAACAAGGGAATATACCCAGGAGTGCATGATTTTGGGCGTGTATAATAATTATAATAGGCTGTTTTGATATTAGAGGTATCGGTGCGCAGGCTCAGAGCGTCATAGATCTGTAGCCATGGCGCCTACATGTATGTTCAAGGGTATTATGTTTGATAGAGATTACTTTTGCCGGGGAAGTTCTGAGTTTTGAGTTATGCACAGGTAGTTAACCGAAGCATGATTGATGTGAACTTCATATTTTTCTTAATTTACATGATTTACTAAGATCTTTGAACAAAGGTTTTAAATATGATTTTTTAATGTCACGGGGACTGAGACTGCCATCGTAAATGGCATGTAAGTTCACAAAATTACCTTGGAAATCCCCAATGCCAAATACCGAGCAGATCGTGGGTCCTCCACCGTACAGAACCACATGTATTGTCTCACATCTGGATCGAGTACGCTGTGACAACAGAGATACAGAGTGCTTGCTGCTTTGCCGTATTGTAGTTATAAACGGTAACGAGATGAATAGTTGGTGTCACGTGTCAGGACCGGCACGTGTCAGGTATCAGATATCAGTTTGCTCTGCGGGGCGACCGATATATATAAATACGACGAGTTTAAATACAAGGTCTGTACAGACCTCTGCCCAAAGGCTCTTTTTTTTTTTTTTTTTTTTTACTTTTTATATTTTTTTCAAAAGGACACCGTGTATTATGTCTAAACAGTACAAAATTTACCTTTTCCATACTGATTTCAAAAACCGACGTACGATGACGATAAATCGGTTGTTTTAATGTAGGGATACGTACGTTCATTTTCCCGAATGGGTCCCCCGAAGAAAAAATATAAACCAATCAATGCCGTGACGTCATCAAATCTTTATTTTTTCCAAAAATGGCTGTTATTCCCATACTAAAATACTTTTAAGATTCAAATATGTATATTGTTCTTTAATATTAATATCAATTGTCCCCGCATGAAGTGAAAAAGGGGGTCATAAGTCTAGAAACTGAAAACATAGTCAGCCGGCTAAATACCCTTACCGTGGATGAATGAGCAGACGGATCTCCGTGTTAGTTCTAGCAGGATTACAGCCACTTACGCGCGGCTGCGGGGGTTATGCGTTAAGTCTGCCAAACGGTCAACCAAAAACTAAGAGAAAGAGGGACGCGCTGAAGAGCCAATGTTGAGGATCAGTGACAAAATAGTAATTATTAGTACGTTTGACTTCCAAACATAGATCTTTTATTTACTTTATAACAGCTCACTTACATGACCTTCTGAAAACATGACACCGGACATGAATAGGATGAAATGAAAACTGCAATATTGGACAAGGCGTACAGAAAACCATCACGATTTGAGAAGCTCCGCGCACTCGACTTGACGTAGCCAAGAAACACGTAAGGAGGAAACTGAAAAATGGCAAATGGACAAGTGCCATTGGTCAATGTAATTGAACGACTCTAAAGGATAAGCAGGGATTTGCTAACCGACACATCCAAAAAAAATCATCAAAATTCATATTTGTATGTGTGTATTGAATAGATATTGCGATCATAAACCTGCAAGTGGTGGTGAATCCGGTATTAAAGACAAAGAGTACTTTTAAATCTGATTCGTAATTTTATAGTCCGTATCAAATTCCGACTTGAAATCAAAAAGCCTTCCTGTGAATATCCCAATTTATAGCGTAATATGTGCACCATGATACCTGTTGATCTTTGTTGGTGTAACCACCATCAGCTGTTTAGTGTAGATTTTTAGAAAACCATCGCTCTATGACTATTTGTGGGAGAAGGTATGCAATTTCATCGAATACTTCCATTGTTTTCACTATTGGTGGTTTGTTTCTACTGGGAAGCATTATATGGGATTGTACACACTTAATTCCACATTTTTCTGCTAACCCTGTAACTATTGTTATAACTGCCAGTGCCAAGTGGTGATTGGACCAGACCGAAAATGGAGCAAATGGATAAACTGAGACTGTACCAAAAAGAAATTTAACCAAGTTGGATTGGCCCAAAAATGGCATTGAACCTCACACAATTCAAAAACATTCTCTTTTTTGTCAAACGTATAATAATATTTTTAAAAATGTATTAAGACTCTTCACATTTGTAACAATATTATGAGGCAGTTACCACGTATCCACCCCCCGTTTCTCATATCGCGAGTGCCCACTAATTATGTCAATAAATGTGGCTACCGTATAAACATAATTATCAGTACAGTCGATATTGTTTTTACGGTAAAATACCTGGCTACTGAGTTGCCAGCATTTTTCCGTAAAATTTAGCGGTTTACGGTATTTTACCCTACACGCTAATTTTTAGGGTTGGTTACCTGGTATTTGACCGTTACATTAAGGTCAACCGTAACATGTGCCATGTAAATAAGCGTAAAAACGGTGGATCTTTTACAATGTAAAGATGCAAAATCGCGGCGCAATCGGGTCCATTAACTGCCTCTAAAGTTTATGACTGAGTTCATGAACAACTTTTCTTTCGAAGAAGTGCTAGTAACATTTTTGGCTATTAATAAATGCGTCAATGTTTCAGAAATTTAGTGGTGTTTGACCTACGTTTTCTGCAATACTACCTCCCACACAGGAGTATTATGGCCATGGTCTATTAAACTTTAAAAGAGGGCATATAAAGAATATCCGCTAAGTACAAGCTAATTTCACCAAATAAACCAGATTTTCAACATACGGTATTATACTATTAAACGTAAGTTGCATCGGAATGCCCAACACAAGATATAGTACAGGCTTACAGATTCATTGATAAATGACATCAACCTGGTTTTATTAGATATATAATGTTTTTCAGCGGGTTTGTAGACATTTTTTTTTATGCTGATTAGAATCCGATGGATGCGACGAGCAACCTTGAGCATTTTGTAGAAACGCAAAAAATCAAAAATGGCCACCAAAACACAAAAACATTCATCTTGTTCACGCAAAAGTTGTAATTTTTCAGCCTGTCTCGTTATAAACATTCATGTGACCATTAACATTATGATTCTGTACCATGTAACCAATGAATTCAATATGGCAGCCAATATAAAAAAGTGTCTGATACGTGATCTACTTTTGACTGCCGGTTGGTAATTTGGTGTCTATTCTGGTGTTTTGGCAGCCAGGAATTAATTAAAACAATAAGAAATGTTAAAAAAAGGCTGATTATAAATTCCTTCATTATAGGATCCAAGATGTACTCCTATGGCTAGAATTGATAGCTGTGTCGAACTAGTACTGCAAGGTTGGTTATATCCCTGCAAGTCATCAGTGAATGTACACATTCATAGGTAATCCGAGGGATCGATGCATAAGATGCCATCCAAGATGGTTATCAAATATGGCTGGAAATAGCACTTACTTAGCGGCGATAAATCGATCATCAATAGTCTAGAGGCTTATGTTTCTTTGTTTTTGATAGGATTTATTGGGCTCCATGGCTACCATATTGGGCTATTGGATGACTAACGACTCAATGACAATTAAGATAGCCTTACGGGGATTTTGGAAGTGATAATTAACTAAAACCACAAAATAATTCTTTAGCCTAACCGTAAATGAATTAGAACTTTTGCTGAGTGACATGTGTAGCCATATTGAAAAAACGCTACCTAGGAAGCCATCTTGAGATATCAATCATTTTGATTAGTATGATATTAATTGCTCTGAATGAATTATAGTGATACACAAACATGGCAGCTCCATGTAGTAATGAATTTTGCCATTTGGAGCATTTTGGAATGGTTTATTGATTTGGAAAAAGATGGATCTTTTTCAAATTTTTGGCAAGCTGTCATTAATGGGTTTTATAATTATGTTTATTGTAAGGCAGTTGGTATATACCAAGTACCAATTCTACGGTCAAAGTAGATAGATTTGAGATACCTTGCTCTATTGGCGGGCAATATTGAATCTTAATTTTGGTGGTAATGATCATGTTTTAATTGTCACAAGGGTGGTTTGACAGGACAGGGCAAAAAATTACAACTTGTGGAGTATTGATTAATTAACATTATTTTTTTAGTGTTTTGGTGGCCATTTTGAATTTTTTGCGTTTCTTCGAAAATGCTCAAGGTTTTTCGTCTGCATCCATCGGATTCGCATCAGTGGAAAAAAAACTGGTCTGACCGTTGAAAAAAATTAATATATGGTTAAAAAGGTCACATGGCCCGTAGCCTGGACTAATACTTCAATAGTCGGTAAAGCTGAAAGTGGGCCAATAGAGATGAAATTAAATGAGTAAAATTGATTGGATCTGCTTATTAAATGAATAATGCCAATGATGAAAATACAGTCACTTTCGAAATGTAAACTAGCGCTTTTTTGAGACATTTTAAAGGCAGTTTTCCAGATGAAGGAAGCAGCAGTGACACCTTTACACCCAGATTTTGGTATAGTTGTAGAATATAACCTATCTTTTTCATCTACACCGTCTAGCGAACGCCATTTTGTTTCATATGCGCGTTAGTAAACATGTAAAAAAACAAGTGCAATACATTAAAAATATTATTGCATTTTATTGAGGTTACTGAGCACGTATACAGTTAATGATGTTAACACTATAAATGTTCAACTATTAGCATGTTAAATTATTGAACCGCAGAGATGTTAATGAGTGAGCAAAGTACGTTACATTGATGGGTTCATCTTCATTTTATTAACACATGTTATACATCAACGGCTCTGTTTCATGTCCATATTGTGCGTTTATATACGTATTATAGATATTTTACAACAAACGTTGTGAATCACGGTTAAAAATCGATATTGTGTTTATTTTTCCACCACTGGTGTAACATACCAAACCATATTTGATATATTTCAATCTCTTCAATTTTAAAATGTTTTCTCTATTTGAAATTCCTCTGTCCATATTACAACACGCTTCTTTAAATCCCAAATGTTAAATATCAACATTTAAAAAGAAGAGTTAATTTAAAAAATGAAAAAGACAAGAATAAAATTAAATATCAAAAAGAGAAGTAAGAAAATCACAAAAAATAAAAAGAAGTAATACAATTAAAAAATTCAAATTATTCTACTGATATTAAAGTAGTGCAACCAGGACTCGAACCTACGTCGACATTCACCAGAATCACATTTTCAACAATACATACACTAATACTATTAGGCCAAGAGTTATAAAATAAACAATGGGAAAGGAGAAATTTTGGGAACAAGCTGAAAATGTCAGAAATTGGTGCAGAAATGGTCTAGAAGTAATATACTAAAAAGCCCCCAAAATTCTCTTTGTGCATTTTCAGAAATAAGGGGGCAAAGTGTTACAGGGGTAAAATTACGAATATTTCAAGTGTCCTTAAATGTGTTCCCAACTTTTTGTATGTCCCAAGGATAAAAAAAGGGTAGTTTGCCCTCTCTCGGCGTGTAGTTTTAATAAACTATATGGTAAAAAGGCTCAAGGTCATCCTGGGGGAAATTTTCAGAATGGTCGGATTCTCTGAAAGATTGTCAATTCGTCATCTAGTTGTACATTAACACCAATGAATATTTAAACAGTTGATGGTCATTACTTGCAATATGAAGGCAAGGGTGATGGGGTTCTACAGGCCTTCTGGGGGTCATGCTTTTGCTCTTTATAGGCAATAGTGCATCCAGGTAGGTGAGTTGAAATGAAAATTTATGTTTTTAATATGACTCTACGACCAATTTGAATCTGGTTTCAATGAAATTGATCATTTTGAAATATGTACCCCAGGATGACCTTGAATGATCGCGTCTGGAGTACTTAAACTACAGGTTGTAGATAGGGCAAACTAGTACCTTTGATTGATCCTTGGGACATGGACAAAAATGTGGAACAATTAAGGACAAATTCTAATATTTTGTAATTTTCCCCTGTACAAACTTTGCCCCCTTATTTCTGAAAAAGCAAAGAGGATTTTAGGGGACTTTAGATGTTATTCTAGACCACATTTCTGCACCAATCCTGACATTTCAGCTTGTTATCAGAAATTTCCACCGTTAAAACTAAAATTCTTGGCCTATATACATCATGTCGTCTGAGGTCTGCACCACTAAGCCACAGCGGATGCTCGGATTCGGCCTGCTTTGAAGTAACCAAGTACCGTCAATTTAAAGTGCGAATAGCAATCTGTATGCTTTGGGAACCTACATAACAGTTACACAGGGTCCCAAGGACTACACAGCACAGGAGAGGGTCCTGGGATGCTACATACAGTACCACGGGTCCTAGGGAACTTTGCGTTCATAAGCACAGGTCCTAGGACGCTTCTGAGAGGACCGTGAATTTGACGATAGTTGTAACAAATTTGAGGAGTCCCACAAAAATACAGAGTCCGGGTCGCACTACGTAAAATTTATTTTTAGTTACGAAGCTCTGTGTCCTAGGACACACAGTTTCTGAATCTTGAATTAAAGGTTTCGGAGACTGGGCGTCCTACGGAGCCCCAGTATCCGAAACCTAGAGTCCATAGGACGTTCTGGATAGTTAGGCTCTTAAATATCACACCTGGTGAAAAACTTTTATGATTATTTGAAAGATCCTTTTGATAGCTCTATGTTATGAAAACCCAATTGTGGAGACAGAGATTATTAATTTGCATTAATAAATCGACAAGAATAAGAGTGCAGGCAGGCAGGGTCATGATGATTCGGGAAAAAACCTTGTCTGTCAAACAGGGCCTTGAAATTGTGGTCGTGTAACCTTTACAATGATATTCAATGAAATCTTTTTCTACTGGATAGGCCTGAATCTCACAATAGAAAAATGTTATACCTATATATAAAAAAGATGATGTTGAAGAATTATCCAATATAGACATGTTGTTTCTTCCATGTTCTCAAATAATCCTGAACGGTTGTTTTAACAGGTGCATTTTAAATCTATTGATGCGCATGATATTCTCAATAAAGCAGAAATGGTTTCAGGAGCTAGCATTCCAAACATATATGGCCCGTCATGCAAATCGTTGATAAAATTCAAACAATGCTGTTTTGAAAAGAAGAAAGAAAGAAGAAAACCTCTATAGGTATAGTTTTAGACTTGTCAAAAGCTTTGACACCATAGATTCATAATTTCTTCTTTTATAAATTGAATGATTATGGGTTCAGAGGAATTGTGTATAACTGGTTCCAAAGTTACTTGAGCAACAGAAAACATATGTTATTATAAATTTAGTAGGTTGAACTAAAGAATATTATTTGCGGTGTTCCCCAGGGTTCAATATTAGGACCTTGCTTTTCATACTTAGTTAACATTATTATCAATATCCGATGTTCTGAAGTGTACTTTTTGATGACAAATACACAATTTTGTATTCTCACAGTGATATGCCGAGTCAGATTAATGTAACTAAAACAATTGATGAGTTATTTGAAGTAAGTAATTGTGGTTTGTTAAAGCAAACAACTATCGTTAATGCCGGGAAAAGGACCAAAAAAAAACGGAAAAAACAAACTTCATGTTTTTGGGGACACCTTCAATGACAAATCATGGCCACAAGAGAGGACGATTGTTGTTACTGATCAATCTAAGAGTCAACCAAATTTAAAGTTCTTCTAGATGGAATGGAACTAGCACGAGTAAAAATAACAAAGTTTTTGGGACCTTCCATAGATGAAAACTGAACATGGAAAATGTCATATTGATAATTTTACCAGACGATCTTCAACGTTACCGTAACATTTGGTGTTATGAGTGTACGCTCAAGTATGACTATACAGAAAGAATATATTATGCTCTTTAGTGTTCTTTAGTTGCAAAAATTAATACGGATAAAATTTGGGGACAGCACCCTATAAAAAACAGACATAGATAAAATACACAAACTGCAAAAAAAAATGGGCGCTAAGGACAATTTCTGGTAACCATTATAGAAGTCATACTGCTCCGTTATTTGTAAAATTCAATATCTTAAATGGATTGATATTATAAGCTTGAAAATGCGCCGTCCGGATACCGTATTATGTATAGTAAGTATTCAAAAGATTTACTTCCCGCTGGATTTAAAAACTTCCGTCACTGCAGTGAAATACATGATTATCAAACAAGATACGTGAGATTCCCAACAACAAAAAATAACAGGAACCTTTTCAGATCACTCGATTAGAACATCTGGGCCCTTAATTTGGAAAATGCACTTTATTTAATGAAATCAAAGAAACTAATTCGATTTTAAAACATTTTAAAAATCATATAAAAAGAATCTAATTGTCAAATATGAGTGAATCTATGGAGCTTTGGCTTGTTTTGCCTGTATAAGTCTGTTCATATTATGTTTCGGAGTGTCATCACCCCTATTCGCTTACGTCACAGCCATTTTCTACTTTGTCCGAGTGGTCCCATTTTGTTGTGGTTGATTTGTAATGGTGAGGAGCACTGAAGAATTACATTTATGTGTTTATCATGTTAATTAGGTTAGGTTACAAGGGGGCACAGTGCCCACTGTGCCTACTTGTGGCCTTTTGGATAGGTGTTCCTCCATAATTGTCTTGTTTTGGTTCTTATGTTGTTTGGTTGTTTTTTATGAATGTACATATTATGGAAATAAGAAGAATCTTGAAATCTTGAAAAAAAAATAAAAATCTTGAAAATCTTGAAAATCTCTTTGTTCCGAGAAGGAAGAATTCCACAGGTGTGTGTATGGCGCCTACTCAATGCCACAAAGGAACACTAGATGACCACTGATTAAAAAAAAACATCTTGTATAACCCATATGCATGACCATAGGCAAAGGCATATTGATAAGGGTATGTTAAGAGACCCACTTGGTTGCAGGGAATATAAAATTTCATAGATTTCTATAAATTTTGAGCCAAAATGGACTGTGTGAAATGTGAATGGCTGAAATGATCAACTGTGAGACCAACGATCAAAAACTTGAATGTGGGATACACTCCCCCATTTAGGAAACCGAGGTCATCGATGAGAAATGACAAAATCTTAGCAGCAGCTTTGAGTGTAGGGAGAACCAAGAATGGATTTCTTAGATTTGGCCAAACCAATAATGCCCATAGTGACGACTTAGGTGACCACTAACCACAAAACTATGTACACCCATGATATGCAGCTTGGTCGCGGTCATTTCTGAGCGAATATAGGTCAAAAATCGACATAAGCATCTGGCACTAGTAGCACTTTGAAGCAACAGGAAGTGCGCGGGAATAACAAGAAAAGAAAGAAACACACAAAACAAGCCCTAGCCGTGCTACGCCACAGGGTTTAGCCTAACTAATGAGAGTGGTCTCGAAAGGACAGTGCGTGTGGTCACGAGTGGCCTACACTGAGGTTCTCGCCTTGTGCCGTGGGCCCTGTCACGTCAGTAAACGGCTGAGAGTTCCCGCTTACGTGGCCCTGCTACGTGAGGTTTCGCTGCCGTGGACCCTGCCAACGTGAAAAAGTTTTGCTGCCGAGTGACCATGCCACGCTGTGCTTGACCGGCACGTCTATTGGGGTCTAAATTCTTGTGTCGCAAATGTCAGATTAGAATTTAGCAGAGAGATCTCCGTATCATATGGCTGCTTGGAGGAAACACTTCTATATGAAATAGAGGGGAAATAGCAAACGTATTTGTCTCGACGCTCATACATAGTAGGGCCGTCATTCAGGCAGGTCAAATTATAGGTGGAACTGTAATTAAAACACTTCTTAGATTGCGTTCATATGTATAGGGTACTAGACAATTACCAAACACAACTGTGAAAAAAATCACCAAAATGTCAATACACACTAGACCCTTAAAAAGGAGAGAGGAGACGATGTGGGGGCCAGAGGAGAGAGGTGGAAGTGCGCAACGAGACGGTAACCGAAGCATAGAGAAGTGAAAACAAAGCAAAAATCGAGTGTATAACCGTCAGAAACACAGAACTCTACCATATTCAAAAACACCCACATAACCCCGTACACCTTATAACAAGTACTAGAGAAAAAGGTGGAAAAATGGTGGAACGAATCTAGAAACCGGGGTTGGGCGGGAAGGGAAAACTTACGCAACCGTTGCGAAACCCGAAGTAGAGGAGCGAATGCCGTACCCCAGATGATTAAACATAATTTCATAAAACACGAGAGATTACGGGAGAGGAGAGCGCAGGACAAAGCGGATTAAAGTCCATTGTCATGGTTCATCCAAAGCAAAGATCATCAATATCACTGATGAGAACCTTTAATACACACTTGACCAGTAACAGGAGAAGAGGGACGCTTTTGGCATATTAGAGAGTTTAAATTATGCCACGAGACGTAACCGAGCATAGAGAATTAAACGAATCAAACCTCCAAATACTCCAAACATCGACGTAGGGCAGTTAAGGGGAGAGTAAGTAGGGAAGTAAGGGAGAGCAATTATGAGAAGCGAAAAGCACCACACTTCAAAAAAAACAAGCTAAGAAGGTCGAACACCCAGGGACACACCCACATACACATACACAATGGAACCTGCTCACACACAAAGCGCCTAAAAACACCACCCTCACGCGAATATACAAACACATATCACCACCACCTCAACATATTGGACACTGTCGTTAAAGTTAAAAAAGGTAATAATTAGATATTAACTGAAAAAAAATAATAATAAAAATAGTTCTATGCCGAAACATTATATAGCAGAGGCCAGACGCGGGAGGGGTGGGAGGGAAACCAGCGAATTGTTAGCCATCGATATACGAGACTTCAAGGGTAAAACGAGGTAGTCTAAAAAGGCGTCCCTAACTTCCAATCGCATCCTAACATTTTACGATGTCAGAATAAAGGCCCAGAATGAGGCCCCAACTGGCACCACCCCTACTGCGGAAAAACTATGTGTGGCAAGTGGGCGGGGCACACCCCACAGGAGGAAAAAAGGTATAGATAACGGTTATCATATGAGGTCCCGTGTGGAATAAAAAAGAGTGCCTCTTCTTTGGCGCTTGTTTTTTGCGTAAGCCGCAAGTAAGCGCAAGTAAGAGTAATAATAATAGCAGTACAGGACACAAAGGATCAATCAACCGTAACCAATAGGATCCTTTTCCTGACATAATGGTCTTCGACAACCGCACTGTCACCGAAAACACCCCAATGGCATGGAGTGGTGTAAATCATTTAGGCAGGGTATAGATGTCCTCTGTTAGAAACAGGGTCGGTAACAACAATCAGATTTCCGGGAAAAAACCCAAAAAAAAAATCACCAGGGCAGATGTCACCTGTGACCGGTGTCTGTGTCTGTGTTTTGTGGTTTGAATATCAAGAATACACGAGTCTATGATATTCAAAAACATTTGTTGATTAAAGTCATGGAAAACTTAAAGTTAGCCTACAAAATTACCTGGATGTCTTTAAAACCTCATTATTAACGTATTAATGTTATTTCATTCTTCCAATGGCCTAGTGACTATCAATTGAGAGCAAAATTGAAGCGAAATTTCTATTTTGTGAAAATGGGCCAGTTCCGCTTTTAAATGGAATGAACACAAGAAGTCCTGCATTAAACATGATTAAGTTATGGGTATTAACTTCTGTACCAAGGTGTTAGGTCACAGCTTACCAAAAACATTTGTTCATGATTTTGTTCATCTTCGATTTCGTTTTGAATAAATGATGAAATATACGGTCTCAAGTTATTGACTCACAGAAGAAGCTTCGAGTTTTATTTTATCGTTAGCGAGGCATAGCCTCAACTAATCGGAGCAGAAACGAAAGGCTTCAAACGCATGAATAATAATGGCTCTGCAGTTCCAGAGACTAAAAAACACTTCAGATTTCCTTTGTAATATGGAAATGCAGAGAGCCATTGTATTATCCATACAGCTGAAAAAGATTTAGGTGTTCATACCAGTACCCCGATTTTTAGATGATTAATCTTTTTTCATGATGTGTACACCCGAAAAAATTATTCAACACGGGGTCATTTTTGGACCCCGGTTTTAAGTCACACTAGACAACAGAGCTATAAAAATGGGGTTAAAGTGTTGACCATTTTTGTGGTAAAAAACGTTTGAATCAACTTCATTTTTGTGGCATCATTTTGAACCTATTTTATAGTCGGTGCATAGTTGACTTGGTTGTGTTTTTAGGTGTTTGTAACAAAAATTAACTGTTCTCTTTGACGAAAAAAAAGTAGAGGTTCTCGGGTTTCAATTAACTTGACTTCTATATATTTCATTCATTTAGTCATAAGGAGAACGAGAGTTGACAAAAACCCATGGGAGAAAAGTTGTTTTTGCAAGAGCAGATGAGTGAGAAGCAGCCCACAAAAAAACGTGCCTAACATTCATTGCCGCCCGTAAACCCCATTTCCCCATGTATTTACCCGCGCGTTATAGAGAAATCGAAAATCATTACGCTTACATGAAATGCAGGTAAACCCGTGCCCAATAGATTTTCAAAGGAATAAAAAAAGGGTCCTATAACATGATAAGTTATGGGCTCGTAGTTCTGCACCAAGATGTTAGGTCCAGCTTGTTAAAGACTCAACCCATTGCTTCGTGATCTTTGTTCATATTCCTTTCCGTTGTGAATAATGATGAAAATACGGGTTCAAAGTTATTGAACCCCAGAAAAGCCTCTCAAGTTTTTTGTTATGGGTTGAACGGGAAATCAAAATCGGGCGGTTGAAATTGAAAAATTGTCAACGTCATGGAAAATAACAAATGGATCTGCAGTTCCCGCGAATCGAAGTCCGTTTTGTCCTATGCAGTAACCGGGCGGGATTACTTTTCCAATACCGACATAAATTTATTTGCTGGAGAGTCAATGGGACCCGTGGTGGACATTCGGTGGTCCACTGACATTCAGGGGGGGAGATAAGGGAAAAGAAGGATGACATTTAATTAATTTTCAAGAAACCATGCACATAGCTCTGGCACTTTTGAAAGATTCGGTGATTGATTTCAAAAGGGTTTTGTGCAGTTACTGTTTTATCCTGGGGAAAAACGATGTTGTCTCACTACTCCAGTGACATTTGAGGCCCAAACAAATGTTTCATTTGATGTGATGAACAAACACGCTCCCAAATGTAGTCGACCACTGTACTGGTTCTTCAAAATTTGTCTTTTGGATGTGAAATGGTGGTGTACATCATAAGTACTGATTCACGAGCAACTACATTAAAAATTGTGCAGAATTTTTGGCGCCATAACTCGTTCTGCACCCCCATCCCCAGATGTATGCGGGGGGAACTGGGGCGGGACAGTCTCACATTAGTTATTAAATCATTGGTTTGCGTCTCTTTTAGAAAACTGGTTAGAACTAGGGCCTTTATCCAGTGCTATAAATTTTCATTACACTAGACTGAAAGTGGAAAGGGATGTTGAGACTTAGCTGTAAAAAAAATACACCCTTTACGTGGAATTTTGATTGGAAGTGCCGGTTGCCAAGCGTTGCAAATTATTGGTTGTTTTAGTCCTTATTCAAACCAAGGTGCTTTGCAGATATCAAATACAAAATTCCAATGAGTCAATTGCAAGTTAGTTCTAAAATTGCAGTGTATTCTTAATTAAAATATGATTTACTGGTTGGTAAATCTATTGTTTACCGTAGATAGTTTTCATTTAGAATATACCAGTTGGCACAAAAGATCTCGACATGTTTTTCGATCAGATTGTGCTATAAGTCGACAATTTGAAAATTTTTCGAAATATACATTTTGTTGCCTAGGCTTTGCTCTTTCATCTAACACTCACTTGTAAAACAGCGTGCAAAAATGGCTGTACGCCTGAAAGACGTAAAAACACTAAACCAAACAAAAAACCCCAACCAAAAGTTGCAGTTTTGCATATTTAAACGGCACTGTTGTGGACCATTGACAACGCAATAATAAAATAGGTGTAATGTTATTGCACAAGAGGTTTCCGAATACTGACATGAGAGAGGAAAGCCTGTCTGCAAAAAAATATTGATTGTTGGGGTCAGACCAGTGTTCGTGTCGCAATACACTACAATGCCCATTGAAACATGATGCCATGAGCCAAAGCGAAAAAAAAGTGCTTCGGATAAGGACCCCAAGGTGGAGCACCCTGGGAAGTACATAATGTTTCCGAATAACTTTCGTTAAATTAAGAAATCAATTCTACGTGTTTGTCTCACCTCTAGTATGTGCACATTCTCGAGAAAATGAATTAATGTCATTTCAATTACGCACTGAATACCAGTGGACTATGGGTTTGATACCATGATTCTTGACTCCAGAAAATAATGGGGGTTATTGATAATTAAATCCGCTCGGTATGTACAAGACCAAAACACTTCACAGATTCTTTTTTCATCTGGAACTGCAGAGTCATTGTTATTACCCATTCAACTGAAACGATTGCAGGTGCTAGAACAATCAACCCCTATTAGATTAAGCTATTTTCCATGACGTTGAACACAATTCCCAAAACCCGTCGCCGTTTCAAATCACCCATAAATAAAGTTAGAGGTTCTACTGTGTGCTCAATTTTATTTGACCCGATATTTCATCCTTTTATTTGAAAGGGAAAATAAGGTGGACAAGAACCAAAGCTAATAGAAAAAAATTGTTTGGCAAACTGTGACCTACATCTTGGGTGCAACAACCAAAACCCGTAACTTGCCGCGTAACCCCATTTCTATGCAATTTGATTGATTCATAGCAAGAAATCGAAAATCATCACCTCATATGAAATGCTGTGAACCGGTGCCGACAAACTTTTAATTGAATAGAAACGAGGTCCATATTAATATGATTAAGTTCGGGTGTGGTTCTGCACCAAGATGTTATGTCATAGCCTGCCACTCAAACTTCTTTCATGATGTTTACTCCTCTTCGTGTTCTTTTGAATAATGATGAAATTAACGATCAAAGTTATTAAACTCCCAGCAGAAGTTTTAGTTTTATTTTATTCGTGATGGGGCTGTAGTTCAATCTAAACCGGGGCGGTGAAAACAATTCAAAAAAGCTTTACCGTCAGAAAATAAACAATGGTTTTTGCAGTCCTCGAGAATCTGAAGTCCTGTTGTCCTATCATCCTATTCATAACGGGCGGATTTACTTATCAATAGCACCATTATTTCCTGGATTCATGGAACGTGGTGTACATTGATATTCAGGGAAAAAAGGAGATGAAATTTAAATAATGTCTTTTCACGAAAATTGCACATACTAGAAGTGAGAACACGCGTAGAACTGATTTTGATAATTTTAGACAATTTGTTTTAACAACTTAGGTACTTGTAAGGGGTGCGCACCTTAGTAAACGCTATGAGATCTTGCCGGTAGCCTAATGTTTGAAATCTCCAACAATTGCAACTTTTGGTTTGGGTTTTTTTCGTCTTTCAGGATTCTATCCTCAGCCACTTCGCACTGGCACGCTTTTTTTTTACCAGCAAGGTGGGTAAATAAAACAATACCTAGGCAAACAAATTGATACAAAATCTGTCTATACTATAGATAGGGATCGGCCTACTTACTTGAGCAATTTGCCGTACTTTCCTCGACTACTTCCACTGCGTCAGCAGTTGCGTCACCTTACCACTAACCCCTCTGCAAATATTTACTTATTTTGTGGTAAAAAAGCTAAGACCGTACACAATTATACATGGAATCAAAGTAAAATACTCCACAAAGACCGTGACACTGCAAATAAATCCAATATGGCGTTCGAATTGAAAAGAACGGTGATTCCCCTAATACCCCCCTGCTGCGAAATATAAATGGTTATTGAAATAAAGAATATGAATATGAATATGAATGTGCCATATTGTAATAAGAGTACAAACTGCGCATAAATCATGGACAAAGCGTTTATGCTTAATAGTGAATTAATTAGCTTCCCATTAGCATTGGACCTAATAGTTCCTAATGGGGACTGCTTGCCCATTGTTTTGCCACCAGGAAAAAGTAAATCATTATTCAATATCAGTGGCACAGAGTTAAAAGTGGAGCGGTCACTTGGCACTTTATCCGAGCAATTTTCAATACTTTTAGGAACCTCATTACGAGGGAGGGGGACTTGGGGTTGTGTATTGGACTTAAGGCAGAAGACACAAAGGGATCACTTTGGTCCACTGTTGTTGATGTCTGTTTTTGTTTGTTGAATGTTTTCTGTTGTTGTTCTGTTGTGAAAAAGGTTAACATTTTGCCTTGTAAATATCCCAATACTTGGATGATTTAACCAATTTGGGTCCCAACAGGTGCAACATGGTACCCCCATTTGTTGATGAGGTCAAAAGGTACATCCCAAGGTCAAGATCATGTGAGGTAAAATTTTAATCAAGTGGGGGAGGGGGAAATTAATTAAAATTAACATCATTTGAAAAGTTGCAGGTTCAATTGACCCAACTGAGTCATAGGTGTCAACATGGGATCCCTTGATGAGGTCAAAGGTACATACCAAGGTCAAAGGTCGTGGTGAAAGGTCAAGTTTGTATGAATAGACTGAAAATATAAAATTGACCGCATTTGAACAGTTGAAGTTCACCTTGGAACCAAACTTGTTTATGGAGTTTACCTGCAATCCTTCATTCGTTATGAGGTCAAAGGTCACATATCAAGGTCAAAGGGCATTTGAGCCTACATTGCACAAAACGCGAATGCAGGGCGACA
>JAMKCH010022437.1:0-30170 GCA_023653785.1 Ophioderma brevispina | reverse complement strand
GAATTTGAGAAGTTTCTTGAATGTGGTTATGGATGCAGCATTTTTTATGTCATCTGGAAGAATGTTCCACATTTTATAGGGTGTACAGAAAGTACTGTCCGCCCCTTAAATCTTAAAGAGTAAACATAAATACAAACCAACTTATGCTTTATGAATGTGAAATATTTATTTTTCATTTCAATACCTTTGGCTCATTTTTAATACACATGGGGTCATTGTACTTAAAAAGCATTGTCCCCTTAAAGGTCAATGACCTTTGGGTTCCATGCTGCCAAATAGGAGAAATAAGAGCCGACTTTCACCAGGGTGGTTGCACCGTCGCTTTAGAAGCTTAGATAGCAATTTCCTTATTTGTTTTGCCTTCTGCCTTCCACTTTCTAGCAAGTTTTCTCTCTTCTTCACTGCTTTTTTATCTTCTTGCCATTCCTCGCCGCCATTTTGAAAGTCTCTGAGGTTTGGGAAGCTTAAAAAGTCACCTTAAAGGTGCAACGAGAGATTTCACCTATCAGGTGTCCCTAAAAAAACTAAAATACTGATTTTTGCCCTGATGTAAAGCTTTCCATAAAAAAATATCCCCATCTGAAATGATTAAGCTGAAAAATGTTTCTTTGGTACAAAAATTGTGAAATTTCTAATTTTGTGTAGGAGCAAATACGAAATTCAGCCTATGTTTTATATTGAAATATAAGCAAATCAAAATCACCTTTTTTCTCTTTTAAGACATTTCTGTAGGCAAATACACGGTAAGAAATCTATTGAGTGTTTTTTCTATATGAAATGGCTTCTATGACACAATATTTGGGTAGCTTCAAAATCTCTCGTTGCACCTTTAATACGTGCTTGCTTGGTACTTAGTGAGTGTGTATCAATGGCTTTTAAAACATGCATATGTGTGAGGCCTATGTCAATCCTGTTACCCTGAGGCATACAGTTATACCCAGTTATTTTCTCCAGTAAGGATACATGTCACAGTAGTAGGATGCAGGGGCGGACAATACTTTCTGCACACCCTATAGGACCGGCGCAAGAAACAACCTGTCAGCGAAAGATACTCTATGGGTTCTGAGTTCAACAATCCGTGGTGATGACCCTCACGGCATACCAACTCCATAGCATTCACAATACTAGCTAATACCCAGCAAAGACTGGAACAATTTACCAGACTCAATTGTTTACCATCACATCACCGATAATGACCAATTTAAAGAAACCATAAAAACCCATTTTGTAACCAAACAAGAATATCTTCAATTGCTGTGCACTCAACCCTGACAGCTTGGTTCCTGTGAACGTTCTTGGCCAGTATATACACAAGAAGAAGATGAGGTGGAGGAACACAGACATTGGCGAACTGTAGATATCCATGCATTTTGGATTTGCACATGTCTATAGCCATCATGCCCCCCGGATGCGCCCCGGGGATGCGCCACAACATCTATAAATGCACACGTAGACCCCTTCATCTGGCCTTATGCAACACATGGCATCTATGTCTAGTTCCAAAGAACTCTGGATGTTTGATTGTGAAGTGCTTTGTAAACCAGAACTGATACTTTTGAACTGAATGCGATATCTTACTGGCAGCCAGTGAAGGTCAATGAGTTCGGGTGTGATGGGGTCGAATTTGGTAGACGTTTCATATAGAAGTCCCATGGATGCAAATGAGGTATTACAATTGATTCCGTCATGTCATGCGCTGTATGACGTTGTGCAGTAGCGCTTGACGGAATGAATGGCAATACCTCATTTGCATCCATGGGACTTCTGTACGAAACGTCTACCCGTATTGACGCGTTTCTGTGATGACCCTTGCAGAGGTTCTTTGGTTTTTTTAACAGAGAGTTATTGATGCCAATCAGGAGGCTGTTACAATAGCCCGATCTAGATGTAACCAGAGTATGAACAGCAGTCTTGGTTGCTTCTTGCGAGTTTTACTGTTGTTGGTAAGCTGAAAACAAAGTTCGCGGATTTAATCATGCTTGCAACTTGAGCTGCCATTGACATCCCCGAATCAAATATTACCCAGAGATTTCTCGCTGAGTCAGGTTGGACAGTGATGTCAACTCCAGCCACACAAACAGACGACAGGTTAAACTTTGCAAGCTGGGCCCTGAAACCGCACAGTGTAACTTGTCTCAAGTTACGTATTTAAACAGATCGTGTTGACTGGAAAAAATGATATAAAGATAAATAATATGTTTATTATGCGTTTGGTATTTTTCTATGAACAGATGAATATTCATTTAAGAAAAATGGTTAAATAATCTGTAAAGTGCTTTGTAAACTAGAATTTGAACTTTGAAATGAATGCGATATCTTGCTGGCAGCCAGTGAAGGTCAATGAGTTCAGGTGTGATTTTTGGTTGCTTCTTGGGTGAGCGTTTTGCAACCTTTACTGACGTTGGTAAGCTAAAGTTCGCGGATTTAATCATGCTTGAATCAAACATTACCCATGCAGACTTAGATTTCCCAGTTAGTTTGGACAGTGATATCAACTCCAGAACAGAAACAGACGCCAGGTTAGACTTTGCAAGCTGGACCCTGAAAACGAACACAATAACCTCAGTTTTTTTCAGCATTGAGTTTCATCCAGCCTCGTATTTCCTTAATATAGACTTCAAGTTTGGAGACAGCAAGTTTAACACCTTCAGAAGTTGGACACACAACCACTTGTGTGTCATCAGCTATAGTATCCACTCCATCGCATTCTGATGAGAGTCCGATAAGAAATTGAGAAATGACAAATAGTATAGAACCGAGCACCGATCCCTGAGGTACTCAGAAAGCAAGAGCTGTGTAGAAGAAAATTTACATCAATGAGCACACGCTGAGATCGCTCGCGTAGGTATGTTCTAAACCCATTTTCAAAGAAAACATAGTGCACACCTCGCAGATCCTTAAATCGCTTCAACAACACAAGATGGACAATAGTGTCGAATACACTGTAAGATCAAGAAGGACAAAGATAGTAATACCTTGTCTCTCTATGGCCCACATGATGTCGTCAACGACCTTGAGCACTGCTGTCCCAGGACTGGTGAACTGTTTATAAAAGCCACATTGGACGTGTTCGAATAAACACGTTCAAAAAGCTTTGAGAAATGGGAGATTACTTGGAGGGCGATAGTTTTTTTTTTTCAGAATTTGTCATGGTCCAAACCTAGGCTTCACGTTGAGCAGCGGTGTGACTAACTGCCGCCTTAAGGACACTAGACGTCTCCGCCTTCCCTAAGGAATATTCACAGCAGCAGTGATAGATGGCAAAAGAACTCCAAGAACTTTTGATCAACCATGATGAATGGGTCAAGAATGCAGGATGGACTGGATTTGCTAGCAGGATCATTCATGGAGGTCACTTCAATGACAAAGAGCGGGAGAAAAGAGCTGACAGACAAGTATCAACTTAATTTGAGTCACAGTAAGGTAACCTTGACTTGGATTTTATTTGCAAAATAAGATGCAAGATTTAGCAAGTTCAACAGCACAATCATAGTCAGTTAACATAGAAGGTTTTCTGTTCTGAATGATGTAATTTGTTATCAGGAAATTGACTTAGAAATAATTGCAACAATCAAGGATCTTCTTGTTTACGAAGACATATTTGGTGAGATTTAGGCTCACTATTGTAACTTTATTCTGAATTTATGAAAGCCTGAGGAGACTTTGTCGTAGCAATCCACTTTCTTTCAGCTTTGCGAACGATTACGCTTAGCTTGATGCAAGGTCGTGAACAACAATTGCTTATTTTTTGACGAAGCACACAAGAGTAGTACAAAGTGGGCAAGCTTGTGACAAGAGGACAGTTTTACTAACTAAACATTCAGCAAGATCAGATGAAATAATGTCCTCCTTGAAAACAGGTAATTCAATAGATGGATATTTCCTAGGGTGAAATATCAAAGCAGATAAAGCAGGAGGGGGGTGGGGGGGGGGGGGGGCGAGTATAGTCATAGTGTCACGGGACCGCCCCAAGCGATGGTAGATGACACCCACCATTATCTATTTCTCCAACGCGATATACCAGCGACTTATTTCTCAGCCCCGCCGAGACTGGGATTCGAAACCAGGTGTGAAAGCAGATATAGTCCGGTGGGAGTCAGAGTACGGGGGCTCCATAGTGACGAGTAACGGGAAATAAAGCGTGAACTAATGTGGGGTAAAGAGTCAACTGAATCGATGCCCATGTTCCCATCGTTCCCGGATAAGAGTTACGCCGGAACATGGGTACTTCTACACAGGGACCCCTCGGTCTCAAGGCGAGAGCGCAGTGAATAGAGACAAAGAGGAATGCCCGTTAGGTCTATGACCAGTAACAGAACTTATACCTCGTGACAATATTAAGCTTACGGCGACAAGATGGTGATCCGCTATAAGATCCAAGACATGGACACGTTGAATAACATTGTCCACCTCACGTGAATCACAACATCGAAAGTATGCCCGTCATGATGAGTGGGACCTTCAACAAAGTGTTTCAAACCAAGGACGGATTCATAGATCTTTAAACTTTCACGTGTGTAGCAGTCAGTAGAAATATCAAGGTGAAGATTCAGGTCACCCAAGTACAATGAGACTTCCTTCAATAATGGTCTAGTCTTGCAACACTGATTCAAACCGTCAAGTAGACAGCGCTTGGATGTGGCTTGTACATTACAACCAAGTGAAATACTTTGTTCCAGTGAAGAAACAACTCACAATGCTCCAAGTTGAGATGTTGTTCTCAGCCGTTACACGCTTGTCAGATTGGGAAACAATATGAGAGTTGTTCTTGAAGATGACAGCGAGACCACCATGAGCGTCACCACGACCACGCGGGGCGAACTTGACGCCATCATGTCGGGTGAGGTGAGAAAATTCAGGTGAAAGTCTGTATGGGCATCATCAGCAAACCATGTTTCAGTAGAGCAAGTATGTCATGTTGTTCGCAATACTCAAAAGTAAACTCCTTTGATTTTTTTTGCGAATTGTCAATCAAAGAAACACATAAGGCCCTCGTTGGTTTGAAATGGATGACAAGATGATTTCAGCTTTTTCCTTTGTCCAATCCCCATGGAGCTGTTTTGTGAAAAAATTCACTGGGTAGATAGTACAAGTTTCTGTTGGGCGTCATAGCATTGTTGATAGCAAGTAGGCGTCCCTTGAATTAGGAGTTAATTAGGTAGCGCAGATAATTCTATTTTAAGCTGGTCTAGTACTAAGGATAACTGTGACAAGTGTCCAAGCGGCAACGTGCTACAACCGTGCTTCAGGTTATGATGGAAAAGGAGAGAGAAGAGATGGAGAGGGAGAGAGATCGAGGAAGAGAGAGGAGAGCAGAGAAAAGAGAGAGAGCGAGAGAGAGAGACGAGAGAGAGAGGAGAGAGAGAGAGAGATGAGAGGCGAGAGAGACAAAAAAGAGAGAGAAAAGGGAGGAGAGAGAGAGAGAGAGAGAGAGAGAGAGAGAGAGAGGAGATATATAGATATCCGTATATAATATAGATATATATATTATATATATATATAATTATATATATATATCTATTGGAATTTAAGAGTGCTCAATCCCATTACCAGGAGAGCGTAAAATAAAATTACAAAGTCTAGACCTCTGTATACGGTTGCCTTTCCAGAGGTATATATTTGTATTTATTTTCCGCTCTCCTGTAAGGGTTGAGACTCTAATTCCAAAGATAGTCACCTGTAATTAATACTGTTTTACTATGATTGTGTATAGTACGCCCCCACTACTCGTAGTGGGTTGAGCACTCTCGACTATTTGGGAAAAAGTACAGACAAGTGATGGGAATGCCGCAGTAGTGACACCATGGCATGTATATACAGTGAATGTCTTATGGTTAAGACACCGACTGTGAGTCATCATCCGTCTGAAGATTTCGGGACCCCAGTGAGCGTAAGTGAGGGTTATACCGTGAAACGCAGAGTACGTTGCCTTTCAGAGGTCTGACTTTTAATTTAGATATAGATATAGTTATATATATATATATATATATATATAATAGATTATAATATATTCTATATATATATATATATATATTATATATATATATAATAATATATATAACTGTAAGAAATTGGAATAGGACGTGAGACGTTGCATGCAGTAGTATCAGGTTCTTTTTTGTGCTATATCTATCGCCCTCCGGGCTTCATCAGTGGTTGTACAAGATAAAATAAAGCGAAAGAGGAATACAATAAAATAATAATAGTAGATGAGTCACAACAAATATTGCAATAACTATAATAATAATAATAATATCATCCATCCAGTATTATTGGCTAATGGAGTGCATGCATGATAACTACAGTGTACGGCAGGAAAGATGTGATATATTTGATAAATGATCTTTTGAGATTAGGAGCTGCATAACCATAATAGGTATATTGCCACTTAATTTAGTCGTAGGATAATTGATAATGGTTGCTAATTATGTGAGTCTGATATGGCCCAACAAATTGGAAAGGAACCACTCACCAAATGGTATAAAAGATAACTATATATATATAGAGAGATATCTAGCGTTATATCTATATATATATATATCTATATATATATATATTTTATATATATATAGATCTAAAAACCTCTAAAATAATTGGAAACACGGGAAGTACCTCATGTTGTGTATACAGAAAGAGGGTCCACAATTATACATCCGAACATCCTGGAGAGGTTGCCTAGAACGACCTCTTGAGTCATCTAATGTCCAAGAATGTTAGGGGTTGATAGAACTCTTATCCTGCCAGGCAGAAATCCAAACCATGCACACCAAACAGCTGGGAAGGAGATGAGGAAATGGGTCCGATTACATCTCCCATTCCTAACCACCTGTAACATGAGTACAAAGTAGCCAGCGGACGTTGTCTCTTACCTGTAAACACTACACAAACACTCAAAGTGATATCATAATGTCCGATTTCTCTGAAAAATATGAAGCATTTGCAACTGCAGAAAAGGTAAGGTAAAGATAATGGGTATAGAGGGCTATAGGTACACTGTAAAATAAATTCATTTTACAGTTTTAAAATGCTGTAAAAAAACTTAAAGACACTATCCAGTGATTCACTCGAAAGAGTCAAATATTGAAATATGCAGGTAATAGTTTAAAAGTGAAGGATTAAAGTCGATTGCAGGAACACTATAAGTTTTGTTTTTTAAACTGAAAAATTGTCAGAGAAGGAAGAAGAGAAAGAAGAAGAAAAAGAAAACACCAGTGTGCCAAGGATATGAACCTCCATTCAGTTACGTGTAGTAGTATATAAGTGTCCGATGCGTAATGACTCAAATTCTGATTATTTTCCTTATTAGATTGATATCAGTCTTATCAGTTGCGGGGTGTGTTACGATACTATACTCGTTACAAAACAGGGAAAATCGGATTTTTGATGATTTTTGTCAATGTTCTGATTGTCCAATTTCCAAGCCTATTATAAATTAAAAGTGCAGCTATATCAAAGGGATTTGCAAAACAAAATAATAGATTTGCTCATTTGAAGAGCGGTCATCCTGCTTTTGCTACGTTTTTGAAATGTTTACTCACACCCAGTTCCTAACCCAGTTAATGAGAGAACCAGGTCGACATCCAAATTGCAGTTATTTTAGAACGGACAAACCATGAACGGTAGTTTTGCCATGGTGATCACTGGTCAATGAGCGGAAAGAAAACATAAATTTAAAATGCTTCATTATGTAACAAGGAAGGAGGAGGGCCTAGGTAACCGCGGTCACGATGCTTTGTACTTACTTGGTACAAATTGAAAACGCTTTGTCACGATCAAGCACTTCAGACTCAGTTTGTTGGTACGCTGATCCAACACATATTGATCAATCGAATCAGTCTCAGCTCCGTGCTGGTGCGGTCTAATGTAACGCCTAATCTCCAAGATATGATGAAACTCATTCGTGAATTTCGTCAACACTCCTTGAACTCCTTCGTCACCTGAACTCCTTCGAAACCTCTTCAGCGACTTCAAAATCGGGTGTCAACTGCGGAAGTACTCAAATATTTCGTCGACACTAATAACCTCTAATAGCACGCTGACAACGCTGTTAAAGAGATTGACTCTACTGTTTTGCCAGATCCAATTTCTAGACCCCTTCCTACACAAATCTCTTCAAAGCAAGGAGCATCTACATGTAGATATAATGCTTTTCTTGATACAAATGAACTGAAGCAAAGTAAGACTCACAAGCAAAAATTACACCCATCATCAAACAAAATCCGAGTCAATCGAACCATTAAGGATATATTTCAAGATTTCCAATCAAATGACAATGAAAGGGGAAAAATCACCATAAAAGAATACAAAATTAATAATGTGTTAATCCAGACCTGAATAGATCATCCCCTATATACGACTGAATATTAAGTGCCTGAACCCATTCGCTTTTGCCATTCACCAGTTTCTTCTTTCATTATGTCAATAAAACATCTAACTGTAAACGTACACGCCTTGCGCTTTTTCATTTTTAAAGCCAAAAGGCTGATATTGTTTTAATCCAAGAAATCCGATTGGGAGGAATAGAAAACACAAACCATAATAAAGCTCTGATGATTTTAATTGAAAAGACTCTGAATTACAAAATTTAAGATAAAATAATTGTTGATTGTAATAATCGTTTCATTGGTTTGAACATTTATATTAATGACTAATTAACTGATTAATGACTGACTGAATGAATTAGTAATCTAACTGATTAATGACTGAATGAATGAATTAGTAATCTGGAATATCTATGCTTCCAATAGTCGTTCTGAGGAGGTCATTTTATGTCGATATGGCCAAAGTTTTGGATTCCCACCGGCATTGGTCAGGGCCAGGACAGGTTACTCGGGCGGTGATTTCAAAATCCAACTCTTCATATTCTGGTTGCAATTTAAATCTATATTCCAGTGTAAGTAAATTAAAGGATCTTCTTTACTCCCTTGGTCTGGAGGATGTTTAGCGTAACAAACATCTTAACACCAAGATGTTTTTATGGAGGCAAACTTATCCAACGATTTTATGATGCAGATTAAAGTATTGGTTTGTAAATAAACGTCTTTTTAATCGTGTAAATAATTTGACATAATTTACTTGCCAAAATCCGGAAGCCAGGGGCACTAAGAAGAAACAAAATAGTCCAGCGATAATGCAGTCTTTTTGTTACACTCGGCATGGGGCTGCATGGATGGCACCGGTGTAGAAGTAATTATAGTCCGGCGTACTCATAGTCCGGGAACAATGGTGAACAATAGGGCAATCGATTCAGTTGACTCTTCACGTAACATTAGTTTCAGGCTTTATTCCGTTATCGTCTATGGAGCCCCGGACTGTGGCTCCCGCGGGACTATATCTGCTTTCACAGCGGTAACTTGAATTTCATTGATAGTACACGGAGGTTTCAACCAAGCACAAAGGATTTTTCTTTTCCTTTTTGCCTGGACTGGAGTCCTTTTTGTGTTGTTCCTTTGTCAGTGTCTGACCCTTGACCACGGGATTTTATTTTCCCTTTGTCTATGGTCTCTCACCTTTGCCATCATTTTTGTGTTCATTTGCTTCTGTTATGTTTATAAATTATTACGAGTTGCTTGTGTATCAGAATGCTGATTTCCTCGTGATATGGACGGCATTACGCACCGAACGCTATGGTGTAGAAACTCGAATGGACCCATCACTTGCCGTGGTGGCGCAATTAATTAGCGTATCCGAGATCTAACTGAAGGTTGTGTGGGTTCGAGTCCCATCCACAGGAAAGTTCTTTGGCTATTAATAATGCTACGTCCCCGCTGTCTCACATCTCCACACATATTTGTATTTATTTCTATATACATTAATTCACAAGAGGTTTAGAGTAGCTCCAATCTCACACACACACACAACAACACCCACACACCCACACCACACACATATATATAGTTTGTCAACATTTAGGGCCTGTATCATTGACCTAGGTCGGCTCGACTGTTACACACTGGGCAATGTGTTATTGTTTAGAGTTTTAATACTATAGGCCATAAACGATTTCCAGGAATGGATTCGCAGGTAACACAAGAAGTACATAGGATGACTACCGGTCTCGTCTCTCTCCCTCTCTCTCTCTATATATATATAATAGGAAGTCAGGGAGCTATCTGTATATATATATAGTTATATTATTATTATATAGGAGATTCAAAGGAGAGTCAACTTTTTCTTCTTAGAGCCTAACGGCCCTTCTAAAAATCTTCAACTGCGGTATGTTCGTACACCTTTAGCACTATGATTCTATATATATATATAATTATATAATATATTATATATATTATATATATATAATATATTATAATATTATATATATAAATTGATGAACCTACTGAACGGTAGTTGTTACTCGAGTTTCCACCCGCTTGTGCGATATCAGACAACTGGCTGCGCTGTTCGCTACTTGACTTCGGCGCTATAGATGGATTGTTAGGTTGCAAACACTTCCCTTGCCAGACGGGCACAAGTCCTTGTTGCGGCATTCTACCAACCGCAAACCCAACTACCTACCAGTCCCTACATCCACACGCTCTCCAACCCCCACACAACATCATCAAGAACCTACAGCCCCTAAGCGACGTATAAATCAGATTTTCATACAACAGAGATCCTTCGACACGCTCAAGAACATTCTACCAAACGACGCTACGCTCTGAAAACCAGCGATACAACGCGGACTCACATACAAGACGTGCAACAGGACCGACCCGCAAACGTAACGTAACGGACTGTTTAAACCCGCCTTTCAGCAGACCGTTCTCCAACCACTGCGACGATCATTCTCAAGCTCATCGACAAAACACTTCCGCCGGATCCAAACATTCCCCATATATGCACCGACACGTCAGATCAGCTGCAGCTGCATGCCCAACGTCGCCAGCATCATCAAAAACCACAACAGAAGATCGCCGCTAAGGAGAATAAACCTACACAACATGGATTGCAACGCGCAACACGACTTTGCCAGGCTGCAGGAAAATTGTTTGATGAAACCTAACATCATCTACAGCGCCGAAATCAGAGTAGCGAACAGGGACCGAAACCAAACTTTACATCGGACTGAAGGAACCACCTTTCAAGACCTAGATTCAATAACCAAGACATCTTCAGGAAATGAAAAGCCACCAGAACAGCACAGAACTCTTCAAGTACGTGTGGCAGCTCAGAAGAACAACCAAACCTACGGACATCACATGGTCAATCGTATCAGCGCCCGACCGTGACTCCAGCGGAAACCAAGAAATGCGACCTATGCCTCACCGAGAAGCTGGCATCATCAATGCCGGACAAACGAAGACTACTCAACAAGCGACCCGAACTAATATCCAAGTGCCGCCACGAGAAAAAATTCTACTTAGCAAACCACCCCAGCATCACCTAGAATATACGACTACGATATCTCTCCGCAGTGCGTCCGCAATTGCCACCTTCCATCTCATGTCGCCCTCTACGACCACCACACCAAACTTCCTCTACGACGTCCGCAAAAAACGCTATAATTCTTCGGCGATTCCACCGAATAGCAGCCAGTTGTCTGATGATCGCAAAAGCGTGAAACTCCGCGTTTAAGTAACAACTACCGTCTCCAGTAGGTTAATCAATTTATCTCGCTCTGCGTTCAAGCATTGAGCACTCAATATAATATAAAATTAAAAAAAAAAAAATATTATATATTAATATATATATATTATATATATATTATATATATATAATATAGATTATATATATAATTAATCGATTCAAGCTGTAGGGAAGGCTCTATGCCCTAGTCTCTGCATAGATCATTTACTATTATCTCTCTCAAGACTAAAGAGATATAAAAACTATAGCGGGGAGCCCGCGATGCGCCGGCCCCCGCTAGATGAGTATACTGGTATGTTTTCTCAAAGGTACTGTATCGACCTATTAGCAACCCGAGGCACTTAAGTCAGTATAAGCACGGCCAAGTTACCCCAATAATGACCCACTGAAGACTTTGGACCCCAAATGAACCATCAATACGTGGCCCCACAAACTGGTACGGCAAAGCTTACACCATACCAAAATCATATCCTACGTAAAAGAATTGCCAGTTATCCGATAACGACCCCTGGAGGACCTTTGACCCCAAAATGACCCCTCGAAAACGTGACACAAAAACCCATCCGGCGGCGAAAAACTCTACCACCTACCACAATCATATTCAAACGTCAAAGCACTGCCAAGTTATCCGATAACGACCCTGGATGACCTTTGACCCCAAAATGACCCCTTGCAAAAATGTGACCACATAAACTCGTTACAGCAAAAACTAACCACCATTACCAAATCATATTCTACATCAAAGGCATGGCCAAGTTACCCGATATCGACCACTGGATGACCTTGACCCCCAAATGACCCCTCGAAACACCAGGACCATTAAACTCATACGGCGAAACTCTACCACCCTACCAACAATCATATCCATGCATCAAAGTACGGCCAAGTTACCCAAATACGACCCGTGGATGACCTTTGACCCCAAAATGACCCCTCGAAATGTTACACAAAACTTGTAAGGCAAAAACTCTACCACCATACAAAAATTCATTATCCATACGTCAAAACGGCCAAGTTACCCAATAATGACCCTGGGATGAACTTTGACCCCCAATGACCCCGCGGAAAACGTGACCACGAAATAGTATGGCAAAAACTATACCACATAATACCAAAACTCATATCCATATGTCAAAGCTACGGCCAATTAGTTACCAATAATGACCCCTGGATGACCTTGACCCCAAAATGATCCATCGAAAAGTGACACAAACCTCGTACGTCAGAGCTCTATCACCATACCAAAATTCATATCCGTATTGTTAAAGGCCGGCGAGACGCATCGCCGGACAAACAAACAAGTTGGGTTTTTTAGTAATCTAGATGCCTTAAACCTTATAATAATCCCAGGGAAGATACTTACCTTCCCCTGAATAATCAAATGTTATCTATTAAATAAATGTTTGTGAGTGTGTGTTTGGTGTATACCCAAATGGCCCGCTCATGTTCATTTTCAAGCTTTCAAAAGGAGTTTCTGTTTACATAATCATAATGAGATACATAAGCAATGATTCCATGGAATTATGTAAAAAAATCCGAATCAACGCATCTGACATGTGTAGGTGAGTTTGCCACGCTTAAGCTGATATGACTTGTGGTTTTTGGAGGACTCTATAGCGCAGTGAAGATTTGCCAAGCCAGATTCAACCACATGGCCGGCGCTTGTGGCCAAGACGACACGTAAATGGGGTGAGCTGTACTTCTGCCCTCTACACATGTTCTAAAACCCGTTGACTTCTTTTTAAGGGGCACATTCGTATCAACAGCCTCTCCCACGACCTTCCCGGTACTTAGCACAGGATAAGTATATATGTGTCCCAATCTGACGCGCAACTTCACTCGTTTCTGAAAGAAATCCCCACTTAGTAGTTTCGTCAGAAAATCACAGTAACAATGCTCTAGGAAAAATGCGAGACAAAAGCAATTTCTTACACACGAAAGCGCAAAAATGGAAATAAGGCTTTTCTCAAGGATATCTAACTATTGCTAGTGAAAACATAAACAAACAGTAGATGTTAAAAATTACAAAATGCACATTTTTTTTTTTGTTGCCCTTAAATACACAAACTTCTTCCAGTAAACCCCATTCCTTTAAATTACGTTTATTCATAGTATAAACTGCAATATATTTCTGCATATCCGTATATGTAGGCCATGATACGTTCGTGATTTTAACGATCTTTCCGTGCTCCCGCGCTGGGGATCACTTACTTCCGTCACTAAAAATTTAAAAATATTATGCAAAGCAGGAAAAGTGTATCCCCAAATGAAAAAAGTGCACATTTTAGAAAAATGAAATAAATGAAACTCCATTTACTCCCAGAATGTCAGTGACCAATAATGTACACGTAAATCATACCAAAATAGAGCTAATGATCATTCAAACAATCAATCTAAAAACACTTCAGATTCGGCTCAACCAAGGGTCATGCGGTCCATTGTTACTGCCTACCATGTTGAAAAGATTTTAAGATATATCAGGTGTTATGACTTCGCCGTTTATTGAACTCTAGTATCTGTTCATAAATTAAAGGGGGCAAACATTACTCACCTCGCTCATGATTTTAAAATTGTAGGTCGCTGAATACCATTGCCTTTCTTGGTTTTAAATGAATAAGAAATAGTGTTAAAGACAATAACTTGCAGATCTAGGTTATGCACAACGATTAGGTCAGTCCTTGCCATGGGCTTTTCTTTCATGGAATTTGGTCCCTTACATGTTTCTTTTCGAAAAAAAATTATTAATAATATGGTCAAGTAATTGAAACACAGTAAATCTCAAGATTTCTTTTATCGGAACGAGGAAGAATTGCCAATGCGGCAAGGACATAACATTCGAGTCTATTCACCTGCGTGCACATTAACAATAGGCCAGATGTAAAAGAAGTGACAGTGTGTCCCGGGCCGATATTGATATCATTAGCTCCATTGTTCGCTTGAGCATGTTGAGGTTATGGGTATATCCATTGTCACTGATTTTCTGGAATAATTGAGTTGACATTTTATTCATTTTTCTAAATAATGTGCAACTCTTTCATGGGGGGACAGCTTGTCGTGGTTAAATACTAGTTTTAATTTTAGTGAAGGAAATAGTAATCCCCAGCGCTGGAGCACGAAAATTTAAATAAAAGGACAAAAGGTATTATGTACCATGGCTAATTATATTTGGAGTTCTATCAAGAAATATATTTGATTTTGTACTCTTGATCTATAAATTTCGCAAAGACTTACAGGTTGAGTCAGAAGAACAGTAGTGCCATTAAAATATTTGAAGACAATAGTCCGGCTTTGTCTTCAAACAGATGTAGAATGACCATGATGGTCTGACATGTTGCTGTCTCTTCTCCTCTCTCCTCTCTCTTCTCTCTCTCCATCTCCCACTCTCTCACTCTCTCTCGATCACTCTCTCGCGCTCTCTCTTCTATTTCTCTCTCTTCTATCAATCATGCAGTGAAAGGTTTTCAGAAGTTTCAGAGGCTGTGTTACGACCTCTTAAACACGTATAATCTATGGAAAAATAAACTACGGGTAATATCAGCTATAAGGGAACAAACCAACTTGGTACGAACTATCTGAGTTGCACCACCCCCCCCCCACCCCCACCCACCACACCCCCCCACCCCCCCCCCCCCCCCCCCCCACCACTGCCACCACCCCCCAATCACACGAATTCTTTAAAACCGAGTCTTTGACAAGACTGAAGTTTTCAGAAACACGACGAAGTGGAGTGTTTAAGCTGCTCTATATGGTTTCTCGGTGAATCTAAGTGATAAAAGACCTATGCTCTGTTTTTGACAGAAAATGAGGACGAGCCATTTTGCAAAACGGTTCAAAAGTAGTGGTGGTAATTGCTATATACCGACTCAACCGCTCAATGAAAAACGCCCCCATGCTTTTCTTTTTGAAATGAGTCTTTAATGATGATGTAAGTACAGCAATTGAAAAGGGCTTAAATCCAGAGAGATATTTATTGCTTAATCATAACAGCAGTCGACAAAATAAAAAAAGTAGATTGACTCAAAATTGTGGGCTAGTTTTGTTAAAATTGCAAAATTCCTTACTGCAAGGGTAAATTTTTAAAATTCACAAATTCCAGTGAAAAGCTGTTTTAGCCCCTACAGGTATAAAATATACAGGTATATTCCCAGTTTTTACGATTCTCATGTTTACATTGAAAGCATCGCCCATTGTGTTTTTTTTTTCTTTTGTATAACTGAAAACTAACAAGTTACATTCATTCACATTTGTGAAGTAGATTTGTTTGTAGAATTGCTTTAAAGCACTCCAAAAGCCATTGATATAATTCCTTAGTTACAATAGTCAGTCATTAAAAAATATAGATTTTAAACAGCACTTTTTGTTATTTATTGGTTGTAGCATAAGGAAAGTGTTTCGTGGGGGAAACACTTAAAAACGACAATTCAATGGGGATTTCTAACGTAGTCCGTTCACGTAATTATTTAATATTTCAACTTAAATGTTTGTTCGACATCGACCATTAAGTTCCCTAAATGCAACCGACCTTGTCTAATAGTGTCGAGATAGAACGATACCCCGCTGGACAATATTTGTAATCCGCTTAAACTGTTACTATTTGATTCCGATCCTGTGTCGGATTACACGGATGTGGTCATAATTAATACTTGGAACGCTCGTTCCATATCCAATATAAAAAACAGCACATGTCGGACCACAATTGAGGATGTGGTGCGATCATGTTTAAAATGAAACTGGTGGCTCTGCCGAGTAAATTATGAACCCAGTTGTTATGCCGTTGGTAATGATGAAGGTAATGATGAATAAAATAAAATTCCTTTAAAAAGGGAAAGGGCGAGGCCAAGGAACATATCCATGTAAAAGGTATGGGACGGGATTAGTAAATGAATTTTGTGGGAGTTTTTGCAAGTTATGTTGATTTTTTTAACACACTTAGCCAAGCCATAAAGGAACGTAAATATTTAACACGGGAGTGAATGGGGGGTGCATATAACACTTACATTTTACGATTATAAAGGAAAAAATGCGATCAATCAAAATACATCATACTACACCTTATTAAGGAAAACAATCAACGCTTACTTAGCCACTATACAAGATTGACCACCGCAGACTCACCAGCGAACTGGAAGAAGCATCTTCCGGATATTTGCATGCCGACGGACTTAAGTATATTACAGGATTCGGCACACGTAACAACGTGATCACTAACATTTTATTTAAAATATTTATAAGCCCTTTAAAAAAATAGAGGAGTAGCTCTTCCCAAAAATGTAGAGCGCATACTTTCAGCAAATTGTCACCAAGTGACTTCATATTGTTGTCTTAAAAGACATGTCTTCCCCCGCTATTTACTCGTAAAATCACATTTTATTAATAAGTTTGTGCAATGTAATCTATCTAACTACTAAAAAATGAAAGGGGGGGAAAAATCTGAGGTCAAGGTGGACAAGCATAGGTAAAAAGGTCACACACGGGGGAAATGCCCCTAGTACTACTAAATGAGATCTGTTGTCTGACTATGCGTTTTTGACACCCTTTGACCTATGAGGCTGTGTTTGGCATGCAGGTAGAAAACAACAGGCATGAGGTTAATTATCAGGGTTTCAGGTGACCCCCCAAAAAAAATCAAGTTCATCTAGAGGTCAATTTGCGAAAAAAGGCCGTCGTCGTATAACTACAAAATTTGGCCAAAAAGGACCGCTAACCTGGGGAGTAAAGATCAAGTATGAGGTAAAAGGTCACACACACATGACAAAGGTCGCTTTCAATTGGCAAGAAACCAACGTAAACAAGAAAGCTGGGTGACCACATAGTTACAAGCTATGACTTAAAAATGCAGATCAGTGTTGCAACCATAAAATAACTCATCACTGTAAATAATTGTCATAAGAATGACTTTTAACCTATTTCTAAATGTAATAGTAGAATGTGTGTGATAGTATGTACGGCAAGTTTAGTATTTCAGTCATTGATCATCAAACTACTACACATGCAGCCAAAAAGTTAAGACCTCATTATTACAGGGTGAGATGATTCTAATCAAAATCCCGCCATTCATGTTTCCTCAAAAAAAAATTAGAACTATTATTTACAGGTGGATCTTAATCAAAATCCGGCCACTCATGTATCCTAGGGCTTCCCGTACATTAAAAGCAATTAAATCAATTCAAACTTTCGAGATTGAAAGATTTCGACAACGTTTTAGTCATAACATCAATGAAAAACATTCGTAAAGGGCATTTCGTGGATCAACGCATTAGTCCCTTGGCTGACCTAAGAAATAGGGATTTTTATATCATCTGATACGTGGATCCAGTATTGCAAAATAAGCAAATATATCCTTCTTACTCATACCGTCAAATACATTCCTTCAAGATGGATATTTTCCTCTTGACTCGCCCCTTCTTTTAAAGGAATTTTTATTATTTATTATTGATAGCGCCCACGACTTGCTACCTGTGGTGCCCAACGTTTAAGCATCCGCTCATTCAATGCACTCATGTCGATTTAAAGACGCTGTTAACCAGCAAATATATGGTACATTTTTTTGCTGTGTATCGACACCCGTACTGCACCAATGACCTTCTTATTCCCGTTCTTGACAGCTCTGACTGAGTTCGAGCAATTTGTCGATGACATTTTGTACTACTCCTGCCCAAATGGTCATTCTCGGTGACGTTAATGTTTCTGTTGATAATCACTATAATGGGATTCTAAAAACGGTTCTTTATTACTTTGTCACGTATGGCCTGTTGCACAACTGTCCATGGCCCACAACTTGAACATGGTCACCACCCTTGATTAGTGATACCTCGACTTGATGATATTGTCATAATGTATGGTCCATCATGGTATTCGGATCATTACATTGTCATGTGCTCTGTCCGTATGTTAAAACCACATGCTCGCAGGGTTGTAAAATCCTCGCGTGATTTTCGTAATATTGACATTTCAATTCAAGAGTTCTCCTCAGTATGTCTTGTTGCAGCTCCTGTTGATTGAGATGATCTGATACACTGGTGATTATTATGAGACCATAACATCTTCTGTTCCTAGAACGAAGTTGGACCTATTGTCCACTTAGGAGCATACAACCAGGATTAGTAACCAGACCTTTGCAAAGGGGAGGGCGGCGAATTTGGGTCCTTCTCCATAGAAAATGTAAAAAAAGGTCAGTTATTGGGTGATGGGGGGATGGCGGGGGAGGGGAGGGGGTGGGGGGGGGGAGGGTTCTGAGCGGGGCACTCAATTTTTGGCTCAATTGCCGGGAACTGGTCACATCCAGATCCATTCTCATTTACCTGTGTCGCCTGCAGGTGATAATGGGCCTAGTAATTGAAGGATAAAAATAGGCCAATTCATTGTCGGAATGCACAAGGACTGAAAAAGCATTTAATCTGTTGAATCTTTGCTTTTTCAATTGTCATATCAAAGCCTAATTAATACATTGCATATACTAAATGAAGTGATCATTCAAGTAATTGTATATCATCAAGTATGGTACGTATTTAAACAAATATGATGTATTATGAACATTCCGTTCTTTCTGTTATAACGGGCCTACCTTACATGCATTTAAACAAAATAATTGGGTATTAATCAAATAATAGACAAATTTTTACCTTACATCACACATTAATCAAAAATATTTTTTAAAAAAATGCGCATTTAAGACAGATGACAAAGTTCATTTCTAAAATTAGTTTCATGATGATGCTCATGTTACTGGAGCTTACTTCTCTTGTGACTGGAAACGTAACTGTACGAAAGTATAATGTGACTGGAACTTACTGTAGCAGGCACAGAAACATCAAAATCTTTATTGAATTTGTTGTCTTTTGTGGCCTTATGAAATATATTAAGTGGTTCTTCTTTTGTCTATAATGCATCGTAAAGTGTACATATTCTGTTGGACGTCGCTGGCTCGACTCGTAACAATTATTACTTTGTTAAGTTCCTTGTTTTCTCATAACAAGGTCCATGGATGGGCGTTCGTAAGATATTCGATGACTTTTGGGCTTCCTTTATGTACCCAAGGATAGAGAAATTATATTTCGAACTACAGGTTAAGTGACAGGCGCCTGGTGCTCGCCGTTGCTAAACATACAAAACCCACTTATTATAACTCCCATATCGGTAGCGTTTATGTCAACCGGGGACCTTTACGGTTTTAGGGTGTGTTAAATTGTGTTTTTTTTGATGGTAAACTATTATCTGTATTTTTCCAATGCATAGACTATCAATTGCGAGGAAATTGAGAACACCAAAGAACTGCAATCCTGCAATTCAGTTTATCATGATAGTTTATCTCGTGACATCCAAACATTGTCTAATCAGAAACGCCCTAGAGATAACATCACCTTAGGTGAAGAAAAGCACTTTCAAATCTAAGACATAATAACAGTATAATAATCAAACCAGCCGACAAAGGGGGTGCGGTGGTTGGTGAGTATGAATAAATGCGATTCTATCAAAAAAGGGAAGAGAATCTGCTTGACTCTACTACATACCAGAGTATTACCAAAGATCCAGTGAAAAGGGCATTATAAGTGATCAAAGATGCAGTGGATACCTGGGGGGAAAATTTTGAGATCCCAATACAAACTTGGTCCTATATAACGAAAATGCTCAGACTCTATATGTATTTTACCAAAATCATAAATCCGGTACCCTTTCGTCCTATACGGTCAGTTAGAACATGCCTACGGTCTCAATTTTAGGTATTTAGATATTAATTCTTCGTCCATTGGTATTTAAACAACCGTCCTACTTAAATGATACCACCGACTTTATTTGTACAATTGAAAAATCTCAACGAATGGATCTTTCATCTGAGATCTTTCTGGTTACAGCAGATGTAGTGCACTTTATACCAGCATCCCACACGAAGATGCTCTTAAATCGTGTCAAAAGGCCTTAGAAAATAGGACAAAGAAATCTCCACCAACACATCATTTGATCCGTCTTCTTCAGAGTTGGTTTTAGTTGAATAATTTGTTCAATGGCAGCCCATTTTATTCAAATTAGGGTTATCAAGGGTTCCCCCTTCGCGCCTTCTGATAGCAAACTTATTCATGGGTAATCTCGAGGAAAGTAGTGTTGGAGTGACTTCCTTTCTTCTCTATGTGGAAGAGAGTTATTGACGACATTTTCTCATTATGGAGGGCTCAGAACGATTTGACGGCGTTTCTTGATTCATATGAACGGATCATACGACGATTAATTTCTTCTGAGATTTCTCAAAGCAAAGTTCCTTCTTGATACCCTTGTGGAAATTCAAGACGGTAAACTTAAAACTGCAGTTATATCAAAACCCACTTGATTGATAATTGTTGTACTACGAATGTCTCATCCACTAAAACATGTATTTAAAAAGTTGGTTTAGTCAGTCTTGAGGATTCGTGGAAGATGCTCTGAAACTGGAAGATTCTGAAAAGCCATCTGTCTGATCTAAGAATCATTTCTACCGCGTTGCGCAAAAAGGAAATTGTTGAAAATTCCATTGAAGAGCCAAAAACAGTATGATCGCCAAAGATCTTTAAATGTTTATAACAAGAAGACAAAACCACTAATGACGGGGTTCACATGGTTCTTAACATATGATTATAAACGACTTGGTAATACCTCATTCTTTAGTTACCGTTTACATGCCTATTTTGCTATGAATTGGAGAAACTCAAAAAGGTTTCCGGATGCCCCCCTTGTAGCCTTCAGGAAGAATCGTAATTTGAAGGATTTGCTCGTCTCTTCGAAATTGTCTTCCAACTCAGAGGGACAAATGAGAAACAAAGGTTTTTTTACGGTGTAAAGCTAAAAAAGGGGCCGTTCGCCCATATATCACGAAGGCGATAAGTTTACCAGTTCAGTAACTAAACAAACATTTCCCGATTTCCACCCATAGTGAGGCAAGAGTTCATGGTTAATTTTTATCTAAGTTCGTGCAAAAAATTTGTGGGCTAAACAATATGTGGGTAAAAACCACGACCCTCTATACACAGATTTGCTAACCACAAAACGATATCAAACATCATTTCAGTTCTAATAGCAAAAACCTTCCCATAGGTAGACACTTTAATCTTCCCAATCATTCCTTCGATTATATACTATTCAGTGCATAGAACTATTAGGAAAAAAACGAGAGCATCAAGATGCCTGTGGCTTACTCCAGAGGTGTGGCGTTAGTTTGTGCAAATGAGGTGAAACAAACCAATTAAGTGACCAATTCGCCATATCCTAAACGTCCCTTGACTGCAATTTTTTCCACTTTTCAAAATCACGGATCGGACCCGTTTTGTTTTGGGGGAAATGGCCCCTATATCTAACAAGAAAAATAACGCTACCACCTTTTTTTGCGGTGATCGTCAGGTATGTAGTCTTTTTCCGAAAAGGATGTTTTGGAATATAGGCCTATTAGCCAGTGAAATTTGTTCATTGTTCAGGCCAAACAATAAAAATCAAACTTTTGTCCCAGTAGTAGTCCAAAAACCTAAATGTAAAAGCACTTTTTTATTTTTAATTTTAATAAAAAAATTTGAAAAGGGCTTCCAGAAATTTGCTCAAATTGGGCTAAATGGTCAAGTCCAGACAGTGGCAAATCATACTTGATTTCCAATTATAGGTTAGAAAACAAAAATATTGATTTTTGGATCACTTGGATATCTTATAAAAATTGAAACAGTCTATCAAATCTGATTTTGTCTTAACATGCAAATCTCCTCAGTAATAACAGAAAACAACAACAAAATACAGTTAAAATGGCTCCAAATTAAATGCATGTGGCCTACTACTACGGCAACACACTTGAATCCCCTGCTGACGTCACTATTCCATCAACCACTGGCATCCACCAACCATCACCTCACCAATTGGATCCTGTATTCATCAATTCACCTGACTAACCCCCACCCATGTTCCAACCATCAACTCCATCACCCATGGAATACTGACTTTGTCCTGGCAACCCTGATTTCAGTTATGCATCACCAGGGGCAGCAAACACGTACCCGACTAACTACTATAGGTTAAAAACCTAAGTTTTTCAGTTACAATTTATTGCTTAAGGTACATGGTATATCAGGGATTAAACAGTAAATATAGATTACATTGAGGATATTGATGGCTTGTGTATGGGCCCGCCATGGAGAATTAGTACAGAAATTATTTACAGTACTCATTAACGGCTTTTTTCTCACTTTATTACAACTTTGAAGAAAGATGCATTTTTCTTTCTCCATTTGACATCTTCCCCAATTTTTCAATTTCCAGAATTGTATAAGTAAAACTACACCTCTGGTTGAACCTGATATATCATGGTCAGAATTGTCAAGAGTTATTAAACCTGATCTATGTTTTATAAAGCTAATTGCATTGTACATATAGACATTTCCCTTCCTGTCCCACAACTCACCACCAAATCAACCATTACATAAAGGAAACTTTCCCCACTTCACCTGTCACCCAAGTAATTATTCACTGAGCCTGTCAAACCAAAGTGGCGTACAAAATTTTGTCAGTACGGAGCTCCTGCAACTTTGGGTCTTTTTTTTCAATTTTGGCGTTCTGTCTTTTCGTATACTCCCCGAAATTTTTTTTTTTTTCCATCTGATATTGACCCCGACCATTTTGTCAGAGGTGAAAAATTCAATGAGGTGGCAGGGACTTCTGTAAATCATGTTATTGTGAGGAAATGTCAGGCCTGAAATACCGATTGTGCTTTCCATCATAATGAAATTGTCATTTATGTGGCCGGTGAGTGGTTATATACCCGTCAAAATCAATCCGGTGTGGCACGTGCATTTGAATTCTTTCATTTTCCCTCTCCAACTGAATGAAGTAGGTCCAAAAACTCCAGGGGGAAACTTATGCAACGCGAATCGACATAATAAACCTGTCCCGGGGGGGGGGCGGATTTGAGGCCCAAAAATTGGGTCTCCGAAACTAAGGTGTCCAGAAAATTTACGAAAATAACCTGCGATCTCCTCAATTCCCAGCTACTTTTTGAGGTTTTTTTGAAGAAAATTTGGTAGAATGTGGCTTGGGACATGACCATTAGGGTCTCTGGAATGGTCCTAAATGGTGGTCAACTGGGAAACTGAAAAATAGCTGAATGAGGGACTTATAAGTGGTACTTAACCATACTTCCTCCCATGTGAGAACTTCCCCCTCACAAACCTGTACATTTATTGTTTTGCTTTCCTACCCACATGTTGGAACTTTTTTAAATTTTTATGTACCCCATTTTTTAACCATAACATTAATTTCCAATTCACACACACAGCACCTATGCAAACACACCCACACACACACCAATTGTTACCATACCAATAGTTCATAAAATAATGAAGTGCTTCACAGGAAAAATGAAATAATTTTTAGTATCCATACCAAGAAAACTCTAAATTAAGATGAACTACGCCATGTGTGACAACATCTGTTATTGCACACCTATACCTAGTTTAAAAATTACTAGGGCATTGCTATATGAAGACCTGCAGAGTGTCAGGGTCACTCTAGCCAGAACATAAACATCCGGCTAACTAGCACATTGGTTGTATATAAATCAAATTACGGACCTTGATGTCCAAAATGGTTCCCTTTTTCTTGGTAGAGACCTTACTAACAACGCATGCAAAGAGTCGCCAGGCACCTACAGTGAACCGAGAGTATTGACTATGATTTAGTCTAACAAGAAATGTGGTTAACCAAGTGTTACAAGTGTCACACTTTCTGTGCGTTTCTTGATAGTTATGCCCCTGTTTCTTGCGTGTTAATGTTCCAAGGGGGGCGAGTGTTTTGGGCCTATGCCTTTTGCTCAACTCTCCATTAACTGTGTGGTTTTCATACGTGGAGTAATGGGAATAAAGTTTGATGAACTATTGATCTATCAACCAGCACTCTGTTATAGACTTTCTTCGTAAGCCCATGATAAGACAATCCTTAAAAGGGAATCATATGGGATATCGCAAGTTTGCAACACTTTACCACAAGGATTAATGTTGATGAGTAATCAATATTTCTATATTCAGTTTTCTTTTCATTTCATATATTTACTATTTCATAATAACATTTAATATTTCGAATACGCATCTTAGAAATTCTGGTCACTTTTTAGCTTTCCGTTCCTTACCAATTCCATTACATAAAGCTTTGGTATCACGCGGTATGTGATCACCTGCTTTGATCACCTCCTGGCTTATTGAATTTGTGTAACCATTGTTCGCCGTGCCACGCCTGTCAACGGCCATTCAATATATCGTTGTCGGACAGGACTAACTGGATACGTAGGATAGAAAACGGCCGTTTTTTCCTTATGTTTCAACACGGGTATGTTTAATATAATACACGAAATGTAATCAATATTTATAATTCATCAATAATTTTACAACTCTTCTAAGATCTTAGAGTATGTCAACTGCACTTTTTTTTCCCCATTGTAGCCTATGTTGGCCCAATTTGTTAAAATTTAAACAAATGTGTTCTAAAAAAATGTTTTAACATTTAATGTCAAGGGAATAGACGTGTGAAATTGCAGAATAATATGGGGATGGAGTATGGTGTATGTGATGGGTGTGTTTGTATGTATCGTGTGGTTGTGTCATTGTAGGTGTACTGTGTGTGGCGTGTATGGATGTATCGTGTGAGTTGTATTGTATGTATGTGTGGGTGTGTATTTATGATTGTGGGGATGTTTGTATAAGAATGCGAGCATAGTGTATATCAGATAAGTAAAGGTGATATATGTTATAAACTCACTAATTTTAAGTTAATTGCCTTGATCGTCTTTTTAATGTACAGATCTCTGATGAAGATCATTGACCTGAAAGCTTAGTAATAAAACAATGGTTACAAAGTTTGCTACGTTCTACTGTTTGACCCTTCTCACGAATATAATACTAGTATGATGCCAAGCCCCAATTAGCTCGGTGAAGCACCTCTACGCATAATATTATATAATCTATATATATTATATATATATATATATATCTTATATCTTATATTATATATAGATATATATAATTTCGAGGGTTGACTAATAGAAGGTACTAATCAACATGTAGTTGGCATTGTGATAGTTTTATTTCATCCCAATATGGCCTGATGGAGGAAAATATTTGTATGTATCTTTGTTCGATGAACCGACGACGTCCTTGTTCGAGTACCCATGGATATCATGCTGTGCCTTGTACACTCGTTTGAGAGGGTCTAAAAATATTTATAGGAATTATCAACTTCCCTGGACATACTTGGGAGAGTGACACTACGAACATGGAATAAAAATATTCACCAAGAACTTTTCTGACATATTTGGCAGTAAGCAGAACAAGACGAAGATCGCTACTCCTTGGAATGAGTTACAAAGGCAGAAGATGTAGGAGAAAATTAAAGTCTCGTCGTCTATATGGCTCAAAAACCCCAAAAAACCACACGAATCCCCGTTAGTATTGAGATAGCACAGAAACTCTGGATCCTCTGAAGACTACGTTGGACGTTCGACTTATCAGTTTGACGTTTACCTGGACGTTTACACAAACTGTACACGATCCTAATAAATATGACGACGTTACAAAGAAGGATAAACGCAATCGGAACCACGAGGCCAACGATGAATACTGGTCCTGTATCCAGAAAGCAACTGTTAAAAATGAAAATGTATAAGTATTTAATATCTTCATTACCTCGGGTAGTACAAGAAATTCCTCAAATGTTATAACATGTTTCAACTAACATACGTCCAGATCTACAATATAGATTACAATTTTGCACTATTCTTTCTTATGATAAAAATGCTGTATATACTTACTAATCAGGGTGTCTGTAGCCGAATTTATCAAATCCTTCCCCTACAGCTACGGATACTGCGGTTACTAACAGAGGTACACCTGAAATTTAGGGGGAAAATTAAAAATATTTCTTTACTCTATAAATGCAAAAGAGTGAATTTCACTCTTTTAGAGTGACTACAGGGCTCACTCTAAAAAGAGTGAAATTTCACAGCTTTCAAAGAATATTTTTTGGCTCAAATGTACTCTTGATAATAACAAATGATATCATTGTCAATTATCAAGATAAAATTTGACCCAAAAAGTATACTTATAAAGGTATGAAATTTCACTCTTTTTGGAGTGGGCCCTGTAGTCACTCCAAAAGATGAAATTCCACTCTTTTGCATTAGAGAGTAATATAACTAGAATTATGCAAAGGAACTCTATCATGGTGTCTCAGCTCTTACCTGCTTTCCAATGAGGGACAACGCGACCACACAAAAAAAATACAACACACATAATATCTGGATGGCTTAGACTCCCGGGGGCAGACTACCATTACAACAGGGCGGACCCTCTTCCTTAAAACAATAAATCAATTTATTTTTAAGGCCGAATAACCCTTTTCGAAATAACTAGTAACCAAGTTGGTATTAAAAACTACAATGGACGCCATTCACATTGTAAAAATGGCAACCTCTGGCCGAAAGTCTTGGGAAAAAGGTGTAAGTTAAAATTGAATAGTAGTAGAAACTGGCATTTCCTGGGCCATATTTGGTGTTAGAAATTATTTTAAAGATACAAATCAGTACAATATCAAGACAAAAGGGGTATTTCCATAAGGTGACACCCTTCTTTCTGACACCCTTATGAATTCGGAAACCTTAACGGAATAAACCACACGGTTTATGTGGTTTATTCCGTTAAGGTTTCCGAATTCATAAGGGTGTCAAAAAGAAGGGTGTCACCTTATGGAAATACCCACAAAAAAGTGTGTGAGGCTTACTACTGAGTAATTACAGTACTAATTTACACCGACCCCATAGGAATATTTTGAGAAGCCACAGTTTCAGATGAGTTCGGAACTCACCGTTGTCTTCACGCTTCAGTAGCTCGAAAAATCCGTGGTCAACTTATGGATTCTTGTTGCTGAGTGGGATGCAGAGGTCTAGCAGTCATAAATGCATAATTTAAGCGACTGAGTCGCTTCGTTAATGAGAAATTTACGTTTTAATTAGGGTTATTTTGTACATAAACCAATGGCTATTTGGTGGTGAACAATCTTAAGGTTCCATGCTGTGCGTTTACCGCTAAGAACTTGACATGAGCAGATGCAGGTTGTGTAAAAATTTACACAAATTGTGTACTATACTACTGAATACTCACCCCATGCTACCAATGATGCCTTCAAAAGGAAACGGTTTGTTTCTGCACCGAATATTTTTACAAGCTTGTGATACGAATTGTATGCCTCTACACCCATCCACATAACACTAGCTAGTGTTAAAAAGTGTAGCAATACTGCTATTGCATAACATCCAGACTCAGGCTGTGTCCGATCAATTCCCACCACAAAGACGAGTAGAGTAGATATGTGCATGAATTGTGCACTTGGTGATAAAAGCATGAAATTTGGCACACAGTTTGGGCATGTTCTAAGAAGGATTTTTGGCTATAGGGGCATCGCAGATTTTTCGTGTAACAAAAATGGCGGCCATTTTTCAAAATGGCTGCCATTTCTGGTATTTTAGCTCTTTTGATGGACTAAATGTGTTTTGCTTGTTTGTTTTGGGCTACCAAAACATGTTTGTAGCCCAGAGCAATGCCTAAAATAGAAATTTATTTATGGGTAACTATTCTGTAACAGAAATGGTGGCCATTTTCCAAAATGGCATTCTTTTTCCAAAATGGCTGCCAGTTCCCTTATTTTACCAATTTTCATCAACTGAATATGCATATTTTTTTCTACGCAGAAATGCAAAAATAAAACCTGTAAATAGGCAATCAATACCAATTTGTTTGATGTTACTAAGTGCGGATGTTACACAGCAATACCAAATACAACCTGTAAATAGGCAATTAATACAAGTGGCAGACATTCAAAATAGTCACCATTGTTTGTTTTATCTTTGCTTTGCAGACTGAATAAACTCAAAACATATTAAAGAATGGTTTTTGTTAGCTTTTTTTTGATAACAAAAGATTGTGAACATTTCCAAAATGGGAGGAGGCCTTTATCTTATGGTATGGTCTAATGATACGAGCAAACACTATTACACAAGTATAGGTATACCCGTGATAGGGCTACCACACATGACAACAATGGCAGGCAATTATTCTCTTTACCAGTGTTTTACATAAATCCAATGTTGTGGTTACGATCTTATCCATTTTTATTATTAATTATGTACAATTAGGTTTATATTGCCGGAAATGTGTTGCTAATGCCAACAGCATTTTTTTTTTTTTTTTTTTTAAATGAGGGACAACGCGACACAAAAAAAATACAACACACATAATATCTGGATGGCTTAGACTCCCGGGGGCAAGACTACCATTACAGGGCGGACACTCTTCCTTAAAACAATAAATCAATTTATTTTAGCCCAGGGGCGGATCCAGGATTTCTCAATAGAGGGGGCGCCAAATTTTCCGGTCGGTTGTTTGAAATTCTGAAGAGCGGGGAGGCGACCGCTGGGCGCCCACAAAGCTAGATCTGCACGGCGCCCTACGCCCTGCACCGTAATTCGTAGAAATCTACAGGGCGCCCTGTGCGTAAAAAGGCATTTTTGTAGATTTACAGGGCGCCCGGCGCTCTATGAAACGCCCGGCGCCCTGTGCTCTGCAAAAAATAGAGGGGGCGCGAGCCGGGTGCGCCCCCCTCTAAATCCGCCCCTGTAGCCGAAGAACCCTTTCGAAATAACTACGTAACCAGGGTTGTATAAAAATCTACAATGGACGCCATTCATGGTAAAAATGGCACCCTCTGGCCGAAAGTCTTGGGAAAAAGGTGTAAGTTAAAATTGAATAGTAGTAGAAACTGGCATTTCCTGGGCCATATTTGGTGTTAGAAATTATTTTAAAGATACAAATCAGTACAATGTCAAGACAAAAGGGGTATTTCCATAAGGTGACACCCTTCTTTCTGACACCCTTATGAATTCGGAAACCTTAACGGAATAAACCACACGGTTTATGTGGTTTATTCCGTTAAGGTTTCCGAATTCATAAGGGTGTCAAAAAGAAGGGTGTCACCTTATGGAAATACCCACAAAAAAGTGTGTGAGGCTTACTACTGAGTAATTACAGTACTAATTTACACCCACCCCATAGGAATATTTTGAGAAGCCACAGTTTCAGATGGGTTCGGAACTCATCGTTGTCTTCACGCTTCAGTAGCTCGAAAAATCCGTGGTCAACTTATGGATTCTTGTTGCTGAGTGGGATGCAGAGGTCTAGCAGTCATAAATGCATAATTTAAGCGACTGAGTCGCTTCGTTAATGAGAAATTTACGTTTTAATTAGGGTTACTTTGTACATAAACCAATGGCAATTTATTTGGTGGTGAACAACCTTAAGGTTCCATGCTGTGCGTTTACCGCTAAGAACTTGACATGAGCAGATGCAGGTTGTGTAAAAATTTACACAAATTGTGTACTATACTACTGAATACTCACCCCATGCAACCAATGATGCCTTCAAAAGGAAACGGTTTTTGTCTGTGCCGAATATTTTTACAAAATTGAGATACGAATTGTATGCCTCTATACCCATCCACATAACACTAGCTAGTGTCGAAAAGTGTAGCAATACTGCTACTACATA